>CM076414.1:15395186-15670186 GCA_038363315.1 Mugilogobius chulae
CCAACAAAGTCAGTCCTGTTAATGTCAACCAGACTATAATAAAGAGCTTCTTTTAACATGTAAGAGAATTTAGATCTATATTTTTTATGAGGATTTCCCTTGACTTTTGGATAATTTTGTGATGAAAAAAACAAAAAAACTACCAGTATTACCAAATACAAATATATCATAGTATTTCTTCCCCTGCTCCCATGTGACGCTGAACCGGATAAACATGTGTTGTGTGGTGCAAAGGTTTCAAGACCCGTGTTGGTATTTTACTTTCTCAACTTCAAACTTGTGTGTGGATGTACCAGTATTCAGATGAATGTGTGTGCTTTTTGTATTTTAAACATTTCACATGTAAATGTTTCAAGCACAATACAGTATATAAAATGTACTCAAGCTCATCTGCTCAAAGCAAAAAGAAAAATATGAAAACATACGGGGCCATAATTATGATAGCCAGGCTAGCACCGCTAGTGCCTTCACTCCAGTTTATTTTTACTCCAGCTCCAGGTCAGGAGTTTCAAGCTTAAGAGACGATCGACCAATCAGAAAGTAGTGCACCCTGTAGTTCAGCAAGTTTGCCGTTAAAGTATTAAGTGATGGAAATGTAGATTCAAATCTCACCTTTTTATGATGTGTAAATAATCACAAAAAGTTTTACTCTTGTAACTTTATTGTAACTATATATTTTAAGTCTACTTTAAGTTATTTTGTTTGATTGCATGTTTCTATTTTCCCTGCTGTTCTTAAAATATGCGTTGCAACATGGAATTTCCCCATTGTGGGACAAATAAAGGAATATCTTATCTTATCTTATGTGATGGAGCCGCTCCAGCCTGATGTATCAGCCTGTTTTATTTCACTCTGTGCAACAATCTAACGTCCATGTTTACGCTGTACTTCCTGGACTACAACTGATGTGTTGGACACATTCGTAACGTTCAGTAAGCTCAAGAAATTTGACATAAAAAAACAACATTTTGAGCAACTTTTACAAAAGTACAGTAGAGAGTGTTATGGCTCAAGTGCCCTTCCACCATCTCGTGTGATGTTGTTTTAAACTGGCCTACTACCATATAATAATGCAGCTGCACTCTGCTGCAATGCCCTTAACAGCAAATAGCGTGGAATCATAAACTGCAGAACCATTTGAAGTTCATCGATGTTCAGCCTAAGTGTGATTAAACCTCACATGAAGATCTCTCTACAGGACATTTTTACAACAGTCGTGTCATCAGGAGGCTCAGAACATTATTAAGGACCGGACTCACCTCAGAACTCTCTGTTGCACTGCTTCCATCTGGGAGGAGCTACAGGAGCATCAGTCCTGAACAACGCGGCTCACAACAGCCTTTTTTCCACATCCGCTGAGACGTCAGACGGTTTCCATGGAGTCAAATGAACAGCAATATTCACTCTAATTTCACTTGTCACATGTTATTGAAGTCAATTGTTCACATGTAAAAAAAAATACCTTGCACTTAGTTTACAAAGTCATTGCGACGTGGGCCTACAATGTTCTGCAGTACATTTGTTAAACCAACCAGCACACACACCAGCACAGTGAGAGGAAAGTGTGATACTCACCTTCTGTGTGGAGGTTCCTTCCCAGTGCTCCGGTCTCCCGCCATCAGAACATGTACAGTACCATAGTCTCCTTCTCTGCTCAGGAATCTAACCCTGCGTCTGTGGTGTGCAGAGTGCAGAGTTCGTGTGGACAACGTGGGAGTGTGCAGCAGCAGGCTTCACATCGAGCCCAGCAGAGGAGCATGGAGCAGGGCAGCAGTCGCACCGTCACCGTCACGTGGACGCCTCCTCGTGGATACAAGGTACGAGGTCTAAAGTGGCAACCAGGGAGCAACTCGTGTTCTGTGATGTGTCCCTAATCTCCAGTTAGCACCTAACTTATAAAAAAGCAGATTACCAGAGGTGAAATGTGACACAAAATGCCCTCCTGGTGGCTCCATAGTTCAGCGTAGGGAAAGTGTGGCTTACCGTTTCAATGGAAATAACACAATTCATCTAAAAGTCTAAACATGACACATTTCAGCTCTTCTGAAAAGGAACAAACACTTAAGTTTGGAAAATCACACTTTTATAGAGGATTTTCTGTGTTTCTAATAGAAGTCAATGGACAAACAAGAAAAGAGACAAAACTACAAACTGCTTCTGCACAAAAACTACAAAATCATCCAAGTCAAAGTTGAGACTGATTGTGAACATGTCTAAGGCTGGAATAAAAGCTCCAACAAATCCAGTTTAGATTCACATTTTAGATGAAAAACGGGCCATCACAAGCACAGATATTATATAGGGTGCATCCAAAATTTGGATAGAAATACCTCTTTTTTCCTTTAAAGGTTGTATGGAGGATTTTTCAAACCCAACAGCTGTTGCTGTTTTTCAAACGATGCCCATGTGTTCTCCTCTTAGGGCCACGCCCTTCACTGCAACTGGACCAATGAGTTACTTAGGAACACTGAGGTTTGCTTGACAGGTTAACAGCCAATAGATAACAAGGTACCTCGTTATCTATTGGTCAACGTTTTACTGGCCTCATCATGTCCACAGTTTATGTATTTTTATAATTATTTTTTTGTTTAGCATAAGTACAAGGCTGCTACAAAACTATGCAACTGTTTTGACCAAGACTGACAACAAATATTTTTTGAAAATCCTCCATACAACCTTTAAACTTCAAGAGAGGTCAACTCTAAAGACCAAGCAGCTGTGAGAGGCAGTGAGGAGAAGGAGCTGTCATTGATTTGGTGATTCAGAATGCACCAAACCAGTAAAACTACAACACCCAGAACATGTGACTACAAGACTGTGCGAGTTATTTATTCATTTTATTGTACATCGTTTATTCAAAATTGCCACGAAATGAACCCATTAAAATCAAATATTCTTTCAACTAAGGCCATAAATAGAATGTGTTTGCACTAGATTGCCCTCACATGACATAACAACATCGTATAAACCTATAATATTGAACACAGATGAGGACTTGTAATCGAAAACGTGAATGGGTCTAGTCATTAATAAACATCATCCCAATGAAAATGTGAAATTACAATGAAAAAACTGCAACGTCATCATCACGTTCTGCAGCTTGAACTCACCTGTGGACACAAACATAACATTTCATTACATAGTTTCACACATTCCTGTTGGATTGACAAAATATCGTCATCGAGAAGTGATGAAAAAATATCCAGATAACAGGTTAATATCGATAAAGATCAGTTTTGGCTGCAATTTCCACTTCAAACTACCTTTTTCTGAACGACAAAGTGAAACTGGAGAGAAGCGCCCAAGCTCAGCCAATCAAAACGTTGACAGTACACCAGTGTCTTATTTGAGTGTAAACATAATGTGTGTGTGTGTGTGTGTATCGTCCTCAGCCTCACGACGTGGTGCAGAGCTGCGTCGCCCTGACCCTTAAAGCCGACGCAGTGAGAGTGTACAGCGTCACCCTGCTGGCCCTGGTGACCCCTCCTCCCACTGCTGACCTCTGACCCCTGCTCTTTGAACAAGTACACGAGGAGTCCTTGTTTTGGCTTGTTGTTGTCACTCAGATCTGTGTTTTACCTACAGTTTTGATTAAATGATTTATAGAGTTCACTGACTTCTGAATCATTCCAAACACATTACAACACATTCTGGAGCATCGCCGGACTTCCACAGGTTTGGACTTGTGTCAGACTTCATGATTATTCTAATAATTTGGGATTTGACTTGATAAATTGTAAAATTCTCATAAAATAAATAGAATACCTGCCTTTTGAGACTAGAAGGTATTTTAAACCAGTTAAATTGGAGGGGAAAAATTTATGTAAGAAGAATTACAGGATGTATTTGAAAAATTGATATAAAGAATTGTGAAGCTAAAAGCAGGGTACCGGTACTTGGAATGACTCGGACTTGTCTTCTTTGACTTGGGACTTGACTCGGACTTGTCACCAGATTTAACCTTTAAAGTCAAACTCAAATATTATAAACCTACACACCTGGTTGTCTCTGAAGACACAGCTCTCTAGTTACAGTGATAAAAATCCTAATTATAAAATCAAGGACCCAGTAACATTTTGTGTGGTTTAACCCTAGAGCTCTATCGCCGGTGAATTCACCCGAGCAAATGTATTACATGATTCTCAATATGTTGCATTTTTCTGAGTGTCATGAGTCCCTGGAACTTCACCAGTGTTTTTGACTCTATGTAGGTGCGGCTGTTTCCCCAAAGCCCACTTTCTCCTACAACTTGCTTTTAGATGATTTTCATCCGGTATAGTGAAAGAGGGTCATGTACGTTTGGGTGGATTTCACCAGTGATAGTGTTAGTGTTTAAAATCAAGTGATCCTGCCACATGTCAAGGGTCACAACATTCAGACTCACCATATTTTCACCATATTTACTGTCCCTGGTCAACTCCAGCTGTCATTCTGTGGCAGATTAGTCTCTGACATCTCAGCTACTGAGGAACACAGTTTGCTTTGGTGATTTCACCCGGCAACAGTGATAGAGGGTAATGTATGTTTATTTGTTTTGGGGTTTTTTGCCAAAAGCTACATTATGTATGTTACAATAGAGAGAGCCGATCAGTCATAAGGAAAATATAACGTTATTTATTTTACATGTATAGATGGGTTTTCCCTTTTACAAAATTACTAGTAAACCAAAATGTATACACACTGACCTGGAACAAACGTGTATGGCGGACAACCCGCAAAACCCACACGATTACACTGCAATCAGGTAGATGAACACACTACAAAAAACACCTCAGGTCACACTGCACTTCAAGCAACCAGGGTCGCATGTAGGCCAAATTGGTCGTTAGTATTTGTAGGGAAGTGACCAAACACTAATAATATAACAAGACAAAAGACAAACAAAAAATAAAGAATAATGGGATTAGCCCGCCCTTCACAATTGTTCCCCCAGGCTAGAACCCAGGCGACTAACCCAAAACCAAAAAAAACCTAACAAGGACAGCAGGTAGCAATGACCATCACTGTGCGTCGTGAGCCCACACACAGCTCCTCTGCCACAGGATGATCCTAAAACAGCACGGCCATCAACAACTTTGGCCAAACGAACACACACGTGGGCCCAGCAAACCACCTGGCCTCCCACGGAAACTGACACCTCCCTCGCACACGGTCAACTTCCTTTTAACCCCTGTTAAGCTGAGGAGGTGCAGCGCCGCCCCAAGGTTCAACCCGTTACATCCAGTTAGCTATTTATATGAATTATGAATATGGATCACAAAGTGGTGATTTCAAAGTGAATTCTTTTGGTGAAAACAATATTTTAATCAAGTGATCATTTTTACACAATGAAAAAAATACAAGTTGTTTGTTCCTCTCTCCTGTAGCTGTTTGTGTGTCCAGGAGTCTGAGCTTCACCAGGAAGTCTCACATGTCTCAGGAATGGGTCGACCAAACACCAAGTTTCCTGTAGCAGTATTCTTTTTTTAGGAATTTTTTGTTCTCAAAATCCAAATTTTTCAGTAATTTTCGAGCATGTTTGTAGGATCTTCCTATATTTTTATTTTTCATTTTGTTCCACATACCACAGTTTAAAATAAAAGAAAACACTCTAATTTATCAAGTGTTGTCATATTTTGATCTATTTTTTATGACAAGCACTTTTTTGGGGGTTTATTATATCGGGTGAAAATTACCCAGCAAAAGTGATGGAAGTGACTTTATTAACTCCTCAAGCCACTCTGTGTTCAGCTCCGGCCTCAGTGGGTCTTAGGTCCCATCGAGGCCAGAGCTGTGCTGCTCCTGGACGTCCCGTGAGTTGGAGGCCTTTCCTCTTTCGGACACGATCGCTCGAAGGGTGCAGCTGTTGTTGTTCAGTGGGTTTCGCAGCAGTTGGAGACTTCCATTGGTAACGTGGTGATGCTGGTTGAAGAGCCGTCCATAGACCTGCTCTGAGTTTGCAGCAGGAAGACTAACCCTGCAGGGGAAAGACTAAACCTGCAGGGGGATTGCCAAGGCCGGAGGAAGAAGTCCCTGCAAGTAGGAAGTGACTGGTGGGATCTGAAGTTGGTGGTCTTGGTGGAGGTTGGTGGTTGTGGAGGGTTTGAAGAGGCCTGGAGTGGTTTACTGAGGACAATACAGTATGTTCTTACTTAAGGTATTAATCCGTTACTGTTATTAAGCTATTCAATAACAAGAGACACACAATCAACAAGACATATCAGAAGACATAAGTACATTTCTCTAAACTGTTTGGCATTTTACCTAATTGACTATGTTAACACACAAGATGGTCCATTGAAATGTGATGGTTTAGTAATATTTTCCAATTAATTCCAATGGAAAGATGAACTTATATTTTGAAAGGAAATACCAATGAGTTTTTCAAATATGGAACCCAGTGTTTGAATATATTGGAGAGGACGCAGCTACAATAATAACGAAAGGTTTTGTTAATGTATAATCAGACGAATGCATTGTTAAATCCAAAGTTGATCCCGAAATGATTGTGAGTACGAATGAGTGTGAATGTGAGTGAATGGGTATGATTGGGAACATGAACTAACTGTTCAGTGGTTGAATGTGGAGAATGTGTCAGTTTGTGCTTCAGATATGAAGCACAAACTGACACAATCAAAAATATATGAAGTAATGACAGAGAACAGAACATTACAAACGCATATTTCAACACTGCTACACTAGGGATGGGACGATTCACTGAAAATGCCTATGACAAGCTGAACTACACATTTTACTAAAATGAATAAAAGTCAAGATCATTATATTAAGATATTACTAACCTTTTACTAATTTCATTCTAATATGTAATTTTTGGTACCACGTAATAATTTGGGCCAAAACTCCTCTAATGTAACAGGCTTTTTTACTTGAGAGATAGAGGTAGATACAATAGAGCACATTCAGTTTGTTCAATTAAATTCATGCCTACAAAGTCATACAATAGTTTTTTTGGGGGAAAAGAATTGAAAATAAACTTTTTTCCCTAGTGTGATGTCATCGGTTCTCTACTTCCTGATATTTCAATATATTTTCGAGCTTTTCTTCAAAAACATGTTCTTGATTCATGTAAAACTGTCATTTCTATTTGCAAAAGGCCTTAATCTATCAAATTAAGTTAAATTAGAAAATCATAAAAACCTGTCAAACGAACTTTAAGTCACGATTTATTTCAGTTTTCGATTTGCAACCACGAGTATTTATTTTTGTTTGATTTGTTGTTGTTTTTTTACTTAAACACAAAAGAAACCACAATAAATGACAACAACAGTTGTTAGTGCTCAGAACCATCAGTTGTTAATACACAATCAGTCAGGTCTGGCACAAGTTCACACTTTGTTTCTACAAACATCGTGACTATGATTATATTACTGTTTGTATTATACAACTACAGAATGTGTAGGTCAGTGACTGCATGAGTAAAGCTGATTGATTCTGGCCTTTCCATTCGATCAATGCATACAAAAATGTTCAAAGTTTTCGATGGATTTGCCATCCCTATGTTACATCCATGAAAGTAAATGAGTTCTTGTAAGAAAGCCTTTGTCCTGCCAGTCACTGCGGTTACATGATCAGGGAAATCAGACTAGGCTCGAAAACCGGACTCTACTTGGTTTTCCCCTCAAACCGGTTGGACCAGTTTTGCTCCTGTTACATGTGAGAGAGTAAACCCATTACCCTGGAGAGACTGGTCCTGCTGTGTCAGATTCACTACTGCAGGATTGAGGCTGTAATTTGTTGAATTACTTCAACATTGTTAAGGTTGATATTTTTATTAACTGTTTGTAATACTGTTTGTTAAATGACACACAGTTTTTTTCTGGGACATGTAGGACTGTTTTAAACATTTAGAACAGTATTAAACATGGAGTTAAAGGTAAGATTGTGTGAGCCACTTTGTGCAAGTTTGCTATAGTTCTAAAATTCTTAATTTATTGTTGGAATGTGGAGTTATGAGCATGCTCAGTTGCATTTGTCCAGCTGCAGACCGATTGTCTGTTTACATGAGTCTGAAATCAGACTACAATTTGGCGCGCGTGGTCGGGACCACGCGCGCCAACTGGTTTTCCGAAAACCGGTTTACAGCTCCTCAATAGGTCTGCCCGGGTTTACATGCACTTTGGAAAACCGGCTTAAATCGGACTAGGCTAGTTATCCAGTTTTCCTGGCCTCCATGTAAACGCCCTGAGTGTCTGCAGAAGGTCACAGCAGAGGCTTTGAGGCAGAGACAGACATTAGTAAAGTGTGGTTAGCAGGCCATCTTGTTTGCATTCCTTTGTTCTTTTTAAAGGTGATGAAGAGATACAGTTCAAACTAGGACAGTTCATAAGGGCTACAATACAATCATTTGAAAAAATGCCTAACCTACAATCATGTAGGAATTAACATTTTTGACTGAAAGAGCCGATTTTTTGCTCCTGACAAGACAAACATTTTCTAGTAAGAACAAAGAAGAAGAGCTTGTAAGAAGCCCTTAAGAACAAATTTGTACATAAGAAAATTTTTACATTGTCATGAAATATCTAAACTCTCGACTCTTTGTAGTACAACCAAATACTGCATATAAAATGTAATCATTGTTTAACACTTAAAAGGCTTGGATTCCTTCACAGATCTGACGTGTAACTTGACCTGTTGTAGTTTTACCTGCTGTGCCTGTTCAAAGATCCAGCTTGTTCAGTTCCAATACTGATTCTGATACTTTAGCCTGAAACAACCGATACTTGTGTAAGGACTGAAGTATATTTTTTCCTCTTAAAAAAAGACTAGAAAACATACCGAATAAGAATATATTCTGCTCTGTAGACTAACTGTTATTTGTAGTGCAAGTCACAACTTAATCTGAATAACATGTCAAACATTATGAGACCAGCCAGTAAATAAGTCTCATTATGTACAGTTAAAAGCACAATCATAATATCAACTGAACCAGTATCATGGAGCCAATACCTGATTCAGCTACATTTCTTGATAGACTATTATCCTTTCCTAGTATTAAATAAAGAGAGCTCTTCTAATATGTAACATGAAACCAGAACAGTTACATAGGGTAAAGTCTGGTGATTTGTGCCAGTGGGGACGTTGTGCCCTGTTTCCAAAAAACAGAGAAGAAATTGGTCATGTGACCACACATTATTGAAGACTTATCCATTTAATACATCCTGTAAAGATGGGAGCCTGGCTGCAGGAGAAATAAGAACATTTAAGTACCCTTCAAAGTCACATTTCTATGATTTTTTTTTTTTTTGATTGTTGTATTTGAACAGTTCTAGGCAGGTTTCTGATCTGACTATCACACATGTGGTAGTGCTTTTGTGAGCGACATTTTGAATCTCTAAAGCTGACATGATGTGAGCTCAAATCTGACAGATTTTGTCCAAAATGGCTGGCTGGGGTGATTTATGACAAAGAGACTGGGTTATCTCTAAAACTATCTCATGCTTAATTTTACACCAAACACAAAAGGAAACAGACCAGGATCCAAGAGAACTGGGTTTGCCAATCAGTCAAGTTTGTTATTTAGCTCTGATCAGATCTGCTCATGTTGTGTTACTGTTTATAAAATAACTTAAAATCGAAGTGAAAATGTATACTGGGTTTGTTTAACTTGTATACATCATTTGTTTTTTAGATTAAAATATACTATTTTACTAGAATAACAAATGGCTCCAGAGACACAACTTCCACTCCTGCACCGGGGACAAGTTTTGCCACAAGACATTTTTTTTTTTTTTTTTCAGAATGCTGTATAATATATTTCAGACTAAAAATGATTGTTTCCAGAGATGCACAACATCCTGAAATGTGTTCACGTTGTAGTTTGAAGGATTACTCTCATGGTCTTCTTCCTTTAATGTCTTGGTAAGTATAAACTTTCCCCTGTTGGACCTTTAAAGAGAGCTGGGCTGGTGTCCATGTGACCTGAGTGTGTCCTGCTCTGCTGAGGTGACGGTGCATTTGTTTGACTGAAACCTTGGAAAGCAGCTCAAACAGAACTTTTTACTGTAGTTCAAACTTAGCTGAATTCATTTATCCTCTCACTAGCTTTTGTGACTGCTTCCCGCTGTAAATAGTTTATAATTCAAGTTTAGGATTGGGGCTTGGGTGAGGGTTAGCAAACGTCATTTGAAAAACAAAACAAATATGCACTAACTTTAGGGAATCCAACCTCGACCTTCGAACGTCATCGTATTTGGCTCCTCCCCCTCGGGACCACGCTCGGGACGTGCTCCGCGGAAACACCCCCTTCGTTACTCTGCCCGGTACACTCTCCGAAGCCTCGGCGCCTCTCGTCGCATCACCAGCAGCCAGCCTCGGTCCAGTGCTGTCCGGTGCTGTCCGGTGTTGTCCTGTGAGCATATGTGTGTGTCAGTTGTGGAGTTGGTACATTCTGAAGGAGTGGTTTGTTTGCGCGCCTCCTCCCCTGCTCTGCTCGGTGCTTCTTCCTGCGTGTCCACTTCTCTCACACACAGCGGAGGGCAGGACTTCGGTGCACTCGTTCCACACTTTCTTTTGTGCCAAAGTGAAACTCTTCCACAGTGATTCAGGGAGAAATGGAGCCGAGCGGATTTGACCAAGAAGCCTTTTTCTGTTCCATTTGTTTGGAACTACTGAAGGATCCAGTGACCGTTCCCTGTGGACACAGCTACTGTCTGAGCTGTGTCCAGGGCCACTGGGACAAAGAGGACCAGAAGAAGCTCTACAGTTGTCCTGAGTGCAGAGAGACCTACAGCCCCCGGCCTGTGCTAAAGAGAAGTACTTTACTGTTTTTTGTAGTGGAGCAGCTGAAGAAGACAGTAGAACCCTGCACTGCTGGACCTCAGGACGTGTTGTGTGATGTTTGCAGTGGGAGGAAGCTGAAGGCAGTGCGCTCCTGTCTGCAGTGTCTCGTGTCCTACTGTGAGAAGCACCTCCAGCCTCATGGAAATGTAGCAGTGCTACAGAAACACCAGCTGGTGGCGCCCTCACACAGTCTCATGGAAAACCTCTGCTCTCAACATAATGAGGTGAAGAAGATGTTCTGTCGCACTGACCAGCAGACCATCTGCTACATCTGCTCCGTGGACCAGCACAAGGGCCACGACACAGTGACGTCTGCCTCCGAAAGAGCTCAGAGGCAGGCAGAGCTGCCGGCCAGGAGGGCCCTGCTGCTCCAGAGCCTCCAGGACAAAAAGACAGATCTGAAGAAGCTCCAACAGGAGGCCCAGGTCATCCGCCGCTCTGCCCAGACAGCAGTGCAGTGTAGTGAGGACAGCTTCAGAGAGATGGCCTTTCTGGAGAAACGATGCTCTGAAGTGGAGCAGGAGATCCGCTCTCAGGAGAAGTCCCAACTGAGCCAAGTCCAAGAGCTCCAGGACCAGCTCCAGCAGGATGTGACTGATCTGAAGAGGAGCGTCTCTGAGCTGGACACACTGTCCCTCAGCCCTGATCACAACCACTTTCTTCAGCTGTACGCTTCACTGTCCACAGACACACAGGGGAGAGTCAGAGCCAGGGTTCGAACAGGCTCCCAGCGCTACTTTGATGAAGTGACCAGAGCTGTGTCAGAGCTCAGAGAGAACCTCCAGCTCACTCTGGAGAAGGGCCTGACCAGTGTGTCGTCAGCTCTGAGGCAGACCTACAGCTTAATCCCAGCATCCACCATCACCAGAGAAGCCCTGCTACAGTATTCACAGGAGCTAACACTGGACCCAGACACAGCTCACTCCAGACTGTCCCTGTCTGACAGAAACAGAAGCGTGACAGTGCAGAGAGAAGACCACGGGTATCCAGATCACCCCGACCGGTTCAGCAGCAGAACCCAGGTCCTGAGCAGGGAGAGTCTGACGGAGCGCAGTTACTGGGAGGTGGAGTGGACAGGGAAGAAGGCTCGCATCGGAGTGACCTACGGCGAGCTGCAGCGGAAAGGAGCCTCCACGCACAGCGGACTGGGCTTCAACAACAAGTCCTGGGTCTTAGACTGTGACCAGAACGGACACTCCCTTTGGTCTAACGGAGTCCAGACGCAGGTCTCCGGCCACGTCTCGTCCAGAATCGGGATTTACCTGGACCACAGCGCAGGAGTTCTGTCCTTTTACAGAGTGTCTGACACCAGCAGCAGCCTCCTCCACAAAGTCAGCACCACTTTCACCCAGCCTCTGCTGTTTGGAGTCGGACTCAACTGGTTTAACCCCGGAGACACTGTAACTCTCACCAAACCCGGAGACAATGTAACCCTCACCAAACCGAGACCAGACAAAACCAAGAAAAGGAAGGCAAGCAGCAAACATCTCAAATCCAGAAAATCACGCAAATGCATTGTTAGATTGCAGAAGTTCAGTGTGTTCCAGTTCTTGCCAATATATGTTCTATCAAAAAGAGTGTTCTGATGAAGTGTTAAAAAAAACACTGAGTAAATCTCTTTTGTCATGTCTAAATCATGTTCATGTCATTTATTTTCCAAGTTGCCAATAAATGATGAAAAGCTATGTTTACATGTTTCAGTTTCATAAAGGTGACTGATGCTGAAAGGAAACATGTTCGTCTTTATATATTGGCAAAAGAAGTGAATTTGTGCAGATGAAACACGACAGATAGTGCAGTTGTGTTTGAGGTCAGTAGGTGGCAGCACGTTCCATTCACCTCCAGCAGAATGACCAGGAGTAAACGTACACTCCATGGTGATGCTTTTGCTTTGTGTACAATGTTCGTTAGGTCAATATTTACAATTCATTAGGCTTTGTTTGTTTCTTTGGCTAAACATTGTTAGAGACACAAAAAAATCAAATCCTGATGACTAGCCTACTACTGAACTTACCACACTTAACTCTGTTTGTTCAGAGCAGAGCTTCAGGTTGGACCGTAACATTCACAACTAAATGTTTTGGTGAATAAATAATCCTGAAACTTGAACATATAAAAAGAAAAGCACTTAAGAGTCAGATTTTGAAGCTTTCCTTACTCGAGGGGGAATTCAATTTCCCTTCAAAGAAATGAACCCAATTTCACTGTGAGCCCTTTAATTGTGGAGTTCAACCATGAGACCACTGATTCTACACCACCTTTTGATGAAAAGATCACAATTTGGAGCTCCTAGGTTATGTCAAGACATTAAAGCTTTTGCTTACTCGAGGGGGACTTGAAAGTCACCCTCATGTAAGTCCATCTTTTCACCTCCTTGCAGATCCTCCATCTTGTTGAAGCATAAAAACACATTTACTCAAGGGGACTTCTAAGTCACCCTCATGTAAGTCCATCTTTTTTCATCTTTTACACCTCCTCCTGCCTCCTTTACCTCGTTTAAGCATAAAATAACACTTTACTCTGTGTAAGTCCATCTTTTTCACCTCCTGTACCTAGTTAAAAAACACACTTAATCAAGTCCATCTTTTCACCTCTGGGGAGCTAAAAAACATTTACTCAAGTTTAAGTCACCCTCGTGTAAGTCCATCTTTTTACACCTCCTCGCACCTCCTCCTGCCTCCTTTACCTCGTTTAGGCATAAAATAACACATTTACTCTTGTGTAAGTCCATCTTTTTCACCTCTTGAACCTTGTTTGAGTCTAAAAAACACACTTAATCGAGGGGACTTGTAAGTCACCCTCGTGTAAGTGGGCGTGGCCATAAGTCACTCCCGAGTAGTCCCTGCGATTCGATTGGTCGATGCCCCTTCGTGTAAGCAAAATTGCCCCTCACTTAAGGGCGGACTGGGCGTGGCCACGCACTTCCGTGAGAGGCATCCTGACCTACCCCCTCGAGTAAGTGGTGGAGCCACCTGGTGTTCGACTGAGTGCATCACTTCTCACTTACGGTTCTGAGCTGCAACTAGACCACGATCCATCGAGACCAAATCAAGACCATCTTTGTCATTTTCTACATTTATCAGTATCTTCATCAGTGGTGCACAAAGTGAGGCCCGGGGGCCAAACTTGGCCCTCCAAGGAATTTTGTGTTGAAAAAATTGTCAAATGACAAAATTCAAGTGGAATCTCTTACAACGTGTTAGTAAAAGGTATTTTAATCTTCATCTCTTCTCAAAATGTTTTTTTAAATGCCGAACAAAATTATGTTTGGCCCTTGGCACTCATCAATGCAATACATTTTGGCCCGCGAATAAAAAATCTGCAAATTTTGGCCCACCAAGGAAAAAAGTTTGGGCACCCCTGGTCTAAGTACACAAAATCATCTTTACTCTGCTAAAACATGCTGCTAATACATTTTGATCACTTTATTATTGCAAATAAACTTTTTAAAGGGAACGGGTTGGCCCTGGACATGTTCAGAATCATTTATAAAGGCACTTTGAGAAAAAATAATGTTAATTTTGGCCCGCTGAGGAAAAAAAGTTTGTTTCCCTGATCTACATCTATTGTGCAGGGTTTATTACAAACTGTGTCATGAAATGTGGCTCAATGTGAAACCAAATCCAAGACTGGCCAAGTTCAAGTGCCCCGCCCGAGACCAAGACAAGACCGAGTCTGAGATGAGTCCCAGACCACTCTGAAGTACTACTACAGAGGAAAATGTCATTTCCTCCACTGACTCTCATTCATTTTTGCCACTCACTGCTGACATTTAGAAAGCTGTGAAGTCATCTGCAGAGCCTCTACACCGATGATTTAACCAAAAAGGAGGCTTGAATCTTTTAATCTATAAAACAGATTTCACCAAAAATGAAAGGAAGACAATCACTACAAAATATAAGAATCGCTTCTATAAACAATATAAATCATTCCTCGAGAGATATTTGAGTGAGTGGTGTGCCGCATTAGGGGAGTCTGAGGTATGTTGTCACACTTTTTAGATTCAGGCCCATATCTTTGGATCTGTATGTCAGACACTTATAAAAAGTAAACCAAATGAAAGAGACATGTCTGGGCTTCAAACTCCAGTAAAGACATACAAACAGTTTAACAGACACTGTGACCCTGTGACAACTTACCCCAGTACAACTGTCACTGTGTTAGAACATTACATTTGAATTATTTTATAATGATATATTCTGATTTTGAGCAAAATGATGAGCTGAAGAATCCCATTGTAACATTTATGATCATAGAACATTTCTAAAACACTGATGACAACATTTGATTTTTTTTTCTTTAATGAAACAATAAAAACATCTATTTATTCACTTTTCTTACTCTGAAATTAATTCAATTCATGAAAACTCTGAACATTAATAGAAATTGTGCTACAGATTTTTTATTATTTATTAAAAAAAGTAGCACAATAACGTCTAAAATAGTCGTTTTAAATGATCAAAACTGATATTCTACCACATAACATTTGCTGCACTCATGAAATCTCTCCAAACCTGGGAATTCTGTAACTAAAATAAAAATAATTAACAAAATATACTATATATGTATATATAGCTTCAATAACTTCCATCAAATCTTATAAAATTCTACAAAATTAAAAATGATAAATTATTTTACACTTTTAAACTTTACTAAACTAAATTCTTTAATCAATTGACTTATTATACAAAGTAATTTACTAAATGTATGATGAATACTCCTAAAATTGACTTTTATTACAAAATGAGCTTGTGACACTTACCCTGAGCAGCTAAATGTGCTAATGCTAATGCTAGCTCCAGCACAAAACTAGCTTCAACAGAGACAGCAGTTTAATCATTTGTAAATACTCTTAACACTCTCCTCTACCAACTCCTAAAAGACAGTTTTAATATTTCATGCAATGACAGAGTTAGACTTCAAAAACTGAATGATTATGTTTTACTTGAACATATAAAAAAGGTTTTTGTCATAGGACTTTGTGATACAGCAAGTCAGGACTTTCCCAAACAGGATATGACATCACACAAAGAAAAGACACAAAACTACTGTTAAGATTTTGAGCTGCTCCCCCTGGTTTTAGGGAGAAAAAAGCCAGTGTGACAACTTACCCTGGTCTCCCTCAAAAAAAAGTTTGAAAACACTGCTCTACTGTGACCCAGCATGCTTCGTTCTAACTTGTGATGTCACTAAGTGGTAGTTTAGCATAACCTCAGGCTGTATTTCTTCTACAAAGCAATAACACGATACAGGGGCGTAGCACCAAATTCAGGTCCCCGGGTACAAACTTTGTGGATGGGCCCCTAATACATAATCTTGTGTTTTATTATTTAAATCCACTCTTGTAATTTTTCTCTCTCTTGATTTGAGTTTCTTTCCGTCTAGGTTATTCATATACAGCCAATTGATTTACCTTCCATTCATAATTATGTATAAAGACGAGAATTAAATGTTACATTTTAGCTGCAAACTTGCTTAAGTCATGCCAAAAATATAATATGACATTTCCGACACATTATAATGTTGCTGAACTGAGCAGTTGTGATACTTATTGGGAATGTTCAACTCTAAACCCTGTGAATATGAATAACTATTGAATTGATAATTGACCCGCAATAGGCGGGTTTCGCCTATCATGGGTTATTTTTGGAACGCAACCCCCGCGATAAACGAGGGACCACTGTAATCTATCTACAAGTAAAAATTATCTGCTTTTGAAGGCCCTTTTCTGCCCTGGGCCCCAGGGAAACTAATACCATTTACCCCCCCAGTCGACACCCCTGACACGACACACTAGAATATTTATGTTTCAACTTTACTCTGATGCATTAAGCTAAAACGAATCTAAAACAATACGTAGCTGCTGTCTTAAAGTCAAGCAACTGGTTCCTCTTCCTACATTTCCACCTAATGACGTCATAATGTGCACCTAAATGTTTTCAGTTCAAGAGAAGAACCCAGCCTATACATGAACCAAACAAGTGTGAATGAAACAAAAGCCTGAGGAGAGGTGAAAGGAGGGGCTGAGAGTGGGGAGCAGCAGTGTGATCTGAACAGACACTTGACTGTAATGAGCCGTGTGCAGCAGCAGAGGGCGCTCTCTCTCTCTCACACACACATACAGACCAACACGGAGCAGCGCAGATGCTGTTTAATCCGATTACAGCCTCGGTGGATCAGAGGAGGCCGGCTCATTATCAGCTTTACCCTGCTGTCACTATCAAATCATATCAGCCAATCAGATCTGCACGTACAACTGTAAACCAGCCAATCAGAGCAGCTTACCGTGCCACCTCATCCTCATGTCTACCATAGCTTCATGGATTCATGATTTCTTTATTCGAGCAACTGAACATGAATAATTCCAGACAGGGATCATTTTCAAACATTCCAGTGTACATTATGTTCATTTACAGATAACATTAGGATAACATAAAAAGAAATGCTGGGATGAAGTATTACTTATTGAGTCCCATCCCCGTCATCATAATAAATTGATTTATTGATTTCAAAGTTAATGTCCTGTACATTCATTTTCAAGCCATTCTCATTTAGCATATTTACTAACATACAGGCTACACAACCAAAAACAGAACTCATAGCAACCTGCAAATTGGAGTTTTTTGGAGGCCAGAATAATTGTATTTTTGAGATCCAAACCCTACATCCATTTCTAATCCTCAACTCTTGTGGCGTTTATACATTTTCAGTCCAATAACTCAACCAAACAATAGAGCACCCAAGTTTCATCAGACTGTCAATAGTTCACGTGACCCCGTTGGCCCTGGGCAGAGGTTATTCAGCTCATAGATCAGCAGTAGTGTCTGAGTTGATCCATTCTTCCATCAGTGCCGCTGCTGAGTTTCTGTACACCCGATCTCGGCCATCTGCTCTGAAGCACTGGAATCTTTTTCGTCACTGAACACGACTTGGGACCACCTCTGCAAAGTCCAACGACGATGTGAGTGCACCATTCGACCCGAGCTCTAAGCACTGATCCAACATGTGGCCCTATGGTGGAATAGCATCAGCACGGAGGAGATTACGGATGGTTCTGGAGACACTGGCCTGTGGTGTGTCCCAATGGTCTGGGCTGTGGACCTGGTGGAGGCTGAACCTGGTAGAGCGGTGATTCCAAACACCCTGGAGACACAAGACAACACCGTCCATAGCTCCATCCCTCTCTGGTTGAGACAATCGTGTGTTTTTGGCTTCATTCTGGTGCCTTTTATAGAGAAGACTTGAGCACAGTTAACCAGCGGTAAAGTCAACTCTGAGTTTCAAACATAAACCACCCTGTAATGCACTCTTTATGGTTCTCACAATCAGTCAAGTCTGTCTTCACCCAATATGGACTCACATCAGGATGGAACACATTTTTATAAATTGACTTGTTTTCTAAGGTTTTTTTAAATAATAAAATGTTGCGTTTCTTTTTCCTTGAGTGTATTTATACATACTGTAACTTATAGCTCATTCTCAGCTCTATACTGTGAGAATATAATGTTGTTCCCCAAGACTGCTCCACAGCTTGACGGACACACACACTCACAGAAACGTTTCCTTGTTGTTCGTGAGGTGTTTACTCCTCTCAGTGGACTGGATACCTCCTTCTCGGCATTTGAATCATTTTTGGATATTGCCAGGAAGAGCATCATTGTTTGCCCTGTGCTGTTGAATACTGAACAAGATCATTCAGCATTAGTAAATTTGACTGTAAGAATATTGAGTTTGTATATTATCCGACTTTATGGATGACCTGACTGCCCTTTTTTGAAGTGTTGAGAGGCATTTGAATGGAGTCTGAAAGGATTGCCCATACTTCAATACAATATGTGAGGAATGGTTGTACCAAAGCACAATAAAGCATACAGCGTGAATTGTGTTTATTATTGAAATATTTGTAGCTTTTAGTTTCAGGTTCAGAGATGGCAGAGATGACAGTTCACTACTTAAGTAAAAGTACAGTTAGAACTCAGTCAGAGGCCTGCTGAAACTCCTTAACTTGAGTAAAAGTTAAGGTGACCAGACGTCCCTATTTACCTGGGACAGTTCCTATTTTGAGTCCTAGCAAATGTATCCAAATGCATTTATTGGTCCCAGTTTTACATAAGACATGTCCCAGTTGTTCTGACTTGTTGTGACACTCTGACACTTTCCAATTGTGAAGGAAGGAAAATATATGCTAGAACTTTTGTCAAACAAGAGAAGATTAACCCTTTCTTGCATACGACTCACAAAAGTGTACGCCCTCATAATATGCCATATGTACTCTGAATGTGGTACTTTTGTTACCACTTGTAGTTCCAGTGAATGTCAATAGGTGGCACTGCAGTCTGCGTAGGAGATTCCAAAATGGCTTCTCTCACCAGAAAGTGGTAAACTCCAACAAATGATGAAAATTATCTATGATATCAATATTTTTATCACAATAAACATATTCCACACATTGTACATTTCAGTAAGATGCAGGATCATAAATATTTGAGTCAAATCTAATTTGATACATTGCCTACATGGGTTTATATTTGGCAGTCACAAAAGTGCTCATCATGCACACAGGTGTACTTCAGTGCATTTTCTGTCTGTTACTAAAGTGTACAGTCTGCATTTAGAGGACTAATACCATGAACTGTTATGTTTACTTTATGTACAAATTATTGGGTTTCCTTGCACTAATTTGGCTTCTTTTTGTATATTTTGCAGGTCTAAGCCATATTTACTCTCTAATACCTGAGGGGAGATTATGGCGTACACTATTGTTACCAATATGCATTTACAGAACAAACATGAATTAGTTATTATAAATGTTTATTGCAGTCTTCTGCATCAACAATATGCACATGTGTATGTCATTGTGAACAGATCTAGCTCAGAGATGGCAAGATCTATCTTTTCCTACATGGCAAAGCTGACTGTTTCTTCAGATTTCACGATAAACTTGTAGGCATTTGGTCCCATTATTGAAGAACCCCCGTCTAAGAACCAAAAGTTTCTACTGAAAACATTCTTACATTCTGTTTTGTAATTGAAAACAGCTGTTTGATGTAAAAGGCTGTTGTAAAAATTCATAATAACTAATTCACGTTTGTTCTGTAAATGCATATTGGTACCTTAAGTGTACACCCTCAGGTATTCGTAACTGCATAGTGGTTACAAAAGTGTACAACTTTTTTCTCCAAACTGTGGCATTTTTTTTCAAAAACTGATTATGTCATGTTGATTATTTTTCTAATGAGTTTATCTGACTGCAATTTCATAATCCTGGCATACAAAGGTCATGCAACAAAGGGTTAAAAATGACCAAAACACGAGAATAAATGCACCAATTTACACTGACAGAAGTTTTTATGTGATAATATATACATGAGAGTGAATGAGACGTGAGTTGACCAAGTGCAGAAGAATAGATTTATTTAGCGCTATTTTCACTGAATGTTCACTGCCTGTCCCAGTTTTGAATTATGAAAATATGGTCATTTTAGTAAAAGTATAAGAGTAAAAAATGACTGCCAAAAGTTCATAGTCTCAGTTAAACTAGTAAAATACTAGAAATGTGGCAGCTTAGCAGATTTAACTTGATTTGTCATTGAGGTCAGTTAGAATGTCTTACATCATTAGCAAATCATTAGGCTTGAAATATGAACTAATGTATTGAACAAGTCATATAAACTAGGAACAAGTAACACCATCTTAACCAGAAAAATACAGATTTTTTTTTTTTTCGGTGCACAAAGTTGGTGTGTAATGTTGTGAGATGAACTTTACAGTAAATTCATTATAAATCATCTGACTTTTATCATGTAATAAGTATGTAATTTGTGTTAGAAATGATAAAGTTTTGGCAATTTTCTGTTGTTAATTTGTTGGTTGAATACACGACCGCACAGCAGGTCTGACCTGGGTTTAAAGGTGTAACCGAGGGGGGCGCCGCTAAATAATTTGTAATTATATATTGTAAATAAAAAATAAAAGTAACCAACAACGCCACTGGCATATGCCAGAAAATAAAATATAATAAATCTAAAAGGACACAGGTTCGTTGAACTGGCTGAATATGAGACTAGAGACAGGATTTCATATAAAAATATACAAAGTCTTTATTATTACATTAATAAGTTAATTAGTAGTTTATCCTTTGTTGTTAAAATCACGTGTGCTGATGACACCTTGATGTAGCCCTGATTGAAAAGCAGGACAGTCATTTCAGTTCACAGTACATGTTAAGCAGTTAAGTTGACTCCAGAGCACGTACAGATCAGTAGTTAACCAGCGTATCCAAAAGGGTTAACGGCGTGTCCAAAAAGATTAACAGAGTATCCAAACGAAAAGGGGAGGCTCATGATCAAAAAGCACCAGATTTAGCATTGCTATTTGCTAGCTCAACAGGACAATCCAGCGCTGGCCCCCGCTGAAGCGCCACACTAAAACAAAAGCACGGTGTAAGCCTTCATAAAATAATGAATTAGTGAAGTGACGAAACGATTGCTTGCTTACCAAGATAATGATCAAACGGACACAAACACAAGTGGCTCGGGGAGCGCCTCGCACTTTCAAACAGCCCACACTAAAAACAACATTAAAGTTAGCCCAATGACATCAAATGCATCGTACAAGACGTGGCCAACTACTCACCAACATAAGCGCCATAACGTTGCGCAGTCACCCGGCTTTACGCCCGACAATCAGTGACTTTCGGCGTTTATTTAGCGTTAGCACACACTAGCTCCTGCCACCGGCTGCCCGCAGCCTGCGACGTCAGAGGTGAGAGGTCGACCGGTGCGCGGATGCTCCTTTTATAGGGCAGCCTCTCACCTGACGCATCAAACAGGAGCGCTATAGGCCATCCTGCTACATTCTACCCCTCCCTTTTGAATCGGCGTCCCGACGATTAACAAACAAAGTAACATCCACACACATTGCTCCACAGGCGGAAGGGGGCCTTTAAGCTCACCTCTCCCTTTTAGGGCTAAACTTGCATGGCTTGACACCACTGACTCAGTGGCCGCTGCAGCTCCCTAGACCTGCGTCACATGTACACAAATACACAAATTTAGAAGGGCGCACTGAAGCTTTCCTCTCCTTTAAAACAATGACGGACGGGCTTGACCTCCTGTCCAATCATTCCACTTTAACGCATGGATTTTACACATGCACTAGCCAGGTGGAAGGGCGCGTTGAAGCTCTCCTCTCCCTAGGTGGTGAACAACCTCCACTGACTGGGGCTGACACCTTAGCACTGCCCCTTAAGTGTACCACAAACAGCGCACTTCTTGGGCGGAAGGGCGCGTTGAAGCTCTCCACTCCCTTAGGGCAACATCTGACCATGGCTCCACACCACCATTCTGCGGTCAGCTACGAAAACCCCGCCATTAACGGCTACCCTGCACTGCACCAATGATACTAAAAACAAAAGGACAGTACTACCCCAGCATCACTCACACTGGCAGCCTCCCACGTCATACCTGACTGCCTCACCCTTGACGGGTCCACCTTTGCTTGCCTCACCCCTGACGCCAAACCGCGCAGCCGCAGCAGGAACCACGCACCACTTGTGTTCATGGCCAATCCTCACGAGCCTCCCCTTTAAACAAAACATTTTAGAAAACAAAAAGGTTACAGAAATCCTTTTAAGTCACTTAATCAAATACACATGGGACAGAAGTAGCATCAAAGTTGCTAATTTAGTCTGTTAACATTAGCAGTGTGCATTTAGACAGGTTAAGAGCTTCTCCTGAAAACCTATTTCACATACAAAATGTCGAAATTACATAAAAACATGCAATGTAAAATAAACACAGCAAAACAAAATTGCACATCAAAAAATGTAAACACATGACATTGTATTAAAAAATAATGGTTTCTCTCTGTAGCCCTCACTGTTTTAGTTACACAGCTGTAAAAAATCTACACAATAGAAACAACCTGATGCACTACCTGTTGACATACACAAAATAATTTAAAAAAGTCTCTGTCCAGTTACAGTTCATCCTGCCAAGGCAACGCCAAATGTAACCGAGGCAGGCGCCACTAAATGAATTGCGATTAAATATTGTAAATAAAAAATAAAAGTAACCAACAACGCCACTGGCATATGCCAGAAAATAAAATATAATAAATCTAGAAGGACACAGGTTCGTTGAACTGGCTGAATATGAGACTAGAGACAGGATTTCTTATAAAAAATATACAAAGTCTTTATTATTACATTAATAAGTTAATTAGTAGTTTATCCTTTGTTGTTAAAATCACGTGTGCTGATGACACCTTGATGTAGCCCTGATTGAAAAGCAGGACAGTCATTTCAGTTCACAGTACATGTTAAGCAGTTAAGTTGACTCCAGAGCACGTACAGATCAGTAGTTAACCAGCGTATCCAAAAGGGTTAACGGCGTGTCCAAAAAGATTAACAGAGTATCCAAACGAAAAGGGGAGGCTCATGATCAAAAAGCACCAGATTTAGCATTGCTATTTGCTAGCTCAACAGGACAGATCCAGCGCTGGCCCCACACTGAAGCGCCAAGCTAAAACAAAAGCACGGTGTAAGCCTTCATAAAATAATGAATTAGTGAAGTGACGAAACGATTGCTTGCTTACCAAGATAATGATCAAACGGACACAAACACAAGTGGCTCGGGGGAGCGCTTCGCACTTTCAAACAGCCCACACTAAAAACAACATTAAAGTTAGCCCAATGACATCAAATGCATCGGTACAAGACGTGGCCAACTACTCACCAACATAAGCGCCATAACGTTGCGCAGTCACCCGGCTTTACGCCCGACAATCAGTGACTTTCGGCGTTTATTTAGCGTTAGCTCACACTAGCTCCTGCCGACCGGCTGCCCGCAGCCTGCGGCGTCAGAGGTGAGAGGTCGGCCGGTGCGCAGATGCTCCTTTTATAGGGCAGCCTCTCACCTGACACATCAAAACAGGAGCGCTATAGGCCATCCTGCTACAAAGGGAATAACTACTGTAACAACTTCAACTACAGGGAGTAGAAACTACAGATACTTCTGAAGAAATGTGTATAGTAAAAGTAAAAAATTATCAGATTTTCAGAGCAATAACAAAAAGTGTCTCTGATGGAAGTCAATGGAGAACTACAAACTGGTTCTGCACAAAAACTACAAAATCATCCAAGTCAAAGTTGAGACTGATTTTGAACATGTCCAAGGCTGGAATAAAAGCTCCAAATAAGTAAATAAAAGAAAGAGGAGTTTTTTAGTCAGAACAGAAGTGGATTCACCGATTTAGTTTGAAAAGTGATAATCTACTATATTTTCACAGTGTCAGAGTAAAAGGCTCTAACAGAACAGACAGACAGCACATGTGTAAATGACATGACTCTGTTAAACTGTGAAGGTCTAGGTTTGAACAAGAAATCATTGAAATATCCATAACTGCAGCCAATTTAAACATGAAAAAAGGTGAGTAAAACTTCCCAACGGGACACAAGGGATAAAGACAAGTTCATTATTATCAGATTACTAAATGAGTTGGCAAGTATGTCACTAATCGATTAGTTGCAATTAATCAATGAACTTGTTGGAGCTCTACTTCAAACTGGACATTCTGGCTTAACTTTGACACAGTGCATCTGGAGAGTCTTCACAGAGCTTCACTTTTTACACATTTTGTCAGGTTTCCACGTGTCCTCTCTTGTATTTTCAGCACACACCCAAAATGTACACCATTTTATACGCAAGTTTTATAAATAGGCGTTTTCCCACTTTTACCAAGAACTAGTCCCCACATTCCTCCAGTCCTTGTTTAGACAGGGGAACTACCCTGTCCCCATGTTTGTGTTCACACAGCAGCAGTTTCTGGAAGTGGGTCTAACTAGCTTTAGCATTAGCTAAATGTCTGTAACATTTAAATAATTCATTAAGTGGTGTTAGGAAAACAAAAGTTGACTTTTTTTCGATTCCACATTAAACTATAATGTGCAAAATTAAATAACATCACTGGAATTAACAATAAAATGAAATGATTCACTGTAATTCCTAATAATAGTACAAATCAAATATATACATTTTGGGAGTTACTGCCTTTAAATATTTTTTCTTAAGATTAAGGAAAATTTATCTAATTGTGAAAATGTGTAAAACATGTTTAAAAACAAAGTTAGCATTGTAAATGTGTTTGTGTCACTAAAAGGTTCCTGGTCTGACTGGAAAGTACCTGCTCCAGAGCAGGAGCTAAAAAAGTCCCTAAAATGTGGCCCCAGTCCATAGTTCCTGCTCTGTGTGAAAGCTCCCAAAATGGGGACAGGAACTAAAAAGTACTAGGCAAAAGGCCTAATGAGGGCCATTATCCCATTATGACAATTCAATTCACCTTTATTGTCATTGTCACAGGTACAGCGAAATTGCTTATGCATCCATGGTGAAATCTCCTGTAAACATTCATCCAAACATGCAGTCATGGGTGTGAGTTCAGTTCAATAATGACTCTGGGTGCCCAGCTGGGTATCACTTTATAATAATGTCCATATACAAATCATTTACAAATGTTAGTTATTTATTAAGATAACTTTATCTAATCATTACTAAATTATTAGATAGTATTTACTAATAATAAATAAACATTTACTAATCATTTACTCCCGGCTCTATTCTAAAGTGATGTGCATGTAGTGGTTAGATCATCTACACTTTTGAGGTAAACCAGTGTGGGATCAAAGTGAGCTCCTTCACTGGTTCTGTGACTGTTTGTGACGTAACAACTTTACCATGGGAAAACGTTAATAATCAATTTGGCTACATTTAGGCACAATTGTATGGTTAAGTTTAGGATCAGGGTTTGGGATATTGGTGCTGATATCGAGAATCGGATAACACACTATATCACTAAATACATTTTTCAGAAAACCTATAAATGGTCCTCACTTTAGAACAGGAGCCCGAAGTAAATGATTAGTAAATGTTTGCTCATTATTAATAAATACTATCTAATCATTTACTGATGATCAGGTAATGTTATCTTAATGGTTAACTAACATTTATAAATGATATGTATCTGGACATTATTATAAAGTGTTGCCCAAAGCTGTTTTTGAGTCTGGATGTTCGCGCTTTAATGCACCTAAACCTGCGTCCAGACGGAGCAGAGAGATGAACTGATGACACGGATGGGTCTGGTCCTCCAGGATGGTTTTAACTCTAGTCCTGAACATGTCCTCCAGAGGTGGCAGTGACCTCCCGATGATCTTCTGTGAGGTGTGGATGACTCTTTGGAGGGATTTCCGATCTGCCTCTGAACAGTTAAAGCAGTATGTTAAAATACTTTCCACGCAGCAGTGATAAAAGGCTTCCAGCAGCTCTGCAGACAGACTGATGTTTCCTAATGTCTGAGAAATAGAAAAGTAAGAAATCACATTTACAGAAGTATTCACAGCCTTTGTCATGAAGCTCAGAATGGAGCTCAGAAGCATCTTTTCCACTGATCGTCCTTCAGATGTTTCTACAGCTTAATGAAGTCAACCTAAGACATGATTAGTAAAGACACACACCTGTCTATATCAGGTCCACAGTGGAGCTGCAGGTCAAACACCAAGCATGAGCTCAAAGGTTCTGTCTGTAGACCTCAGACATTGTCTTGTGTCATGAATCTGGAAAAGGAAACAGAAAGATTCTGCTGCTTTGAAGGTCCCAATGAGCACAGTGACTCCATTATTCATAAATAAAGATGTTTGAACCACCAGGACTCTTCTAGAGCTGGACGTCCGTCTAAACTGAGCCTTACAGGGTTCTTAGTCTGGGAGGTGACCAAGAACCTGATGGTCCCTCTGTCAGAGCTCCAGTGTTCCTCTGTGAAAAGAGAAGAACCTTCCAGAAGGACAACTGAACAAACATGTGGTAAAAATGAAGCGCTGTGAATACTTTCCAGATGCATTGTATTTATTAGGCATTCAGCCATTTTGTTTCTCTCTTTTGTCTTTTGACAATGAGAAATAAACTACACTTGCTTCAGTTTTCGAGAGGCATTTCCCTTTCCCTTAATAGGACTGTGCAATTACATATTGTATAATGTATATTGTATATCACAAAATTCATGTTCAAGTTGAAATTTACAATCTTATCATTAATAAAGACTTTAAAACACATTTTGTTTTTTATAATTGTGAATCAAACTGAAACAAAAAACAGCTAAAATTCACAATCCTTTACTGTCAAATACGTAAGCCACTTTCTAAATAAAGAGCCCCAAAGTTCTTATAAAGATGCAGACTTGGCAACTCCTGGTATTTCACTCTGATCTCTCTAAAACCTTGAACAAAAGTAACCTGAGCCCAGACATGGGAGGCTCTGCAGAGGCTGAAACACAGAGAATGAAAGAAGTAAAACATAAGACACATAATTACAACAAAGGTAAACTATATCATCACTGCACATGTTCAATTTTACATCGTCATCGTCCTCACATTTCTGATTTGTGATTCCGTCCAAAAACAGCCTTCATCAGAGACTGTGACATGATCAAAGCTCTGCTCCGCCGGGACGCGCTGTGTTCCATCCTGTGTGTGCGTGTCCTGGTAACGGGCCGTCCCACGTGTGAGTGCGCTCCTGTCCCACAGCGTCAGGTTCTCCGTAACGAGTCCCACTGAGCGCTCTGACACGGCACGGCTAAGGACACTTATACACCACACGTTTGACTCTTTGTTCAAAACACAGAACGTCTCATTAGAACAGAAAATACACACAGACACACCAAAAACATGAGAGGGCAAGTAACTAAGTATTTTTACTCAAATACTTTTCAAGAAATATCTGTACTTTAAACTCCGTGCATTTCATAATCAGGTGAGTTTTTTTTTCTTTTTAAAACCAGGTCAGACCTGCGTGCTGTCGTGTATTCAACCTCTGTGAACAAAGGAATAACTACAATTGCCAAAACAAAAACATTTCTAACAGTTACATATTTATCCCATGATAAAAGTGGGATGAATTCAAATGATTTTACTGTAAAGCTCACGTCACACTCCACGACATTGTAAACCAACTTGAAGCACTAAAAAAGCTTCTGTAAAATGTAAAATGTTTTAAAACCTGGATTTAAGTCTTTATTTTTATTTTTTCTGATCAAGATGGTTGTACTTGATGTAGCTAGATGTATTTTCTGCCTTGTTTCAATAAATTAGTTTGTATTTCAAACCAAATTATTTGCTAATGAAGTAAGACATTCTTAATCACCTCTTTGGCAAATTTGATACAGCTCACATCACGTCAGAAATGTCTTGAAACAAGTCAAATAACCTTTCACGTTTGCAGTTTGAACAGAGACCACATACCGGTAATAACGTTTATACTTTGACTTTTATCAGAGTTGTAGCTGTACTTGAACTGGAGTAATGAGCTTCAGTTGGTATCTCTGCATGGATGTCAGAAACAGAGGTTCTGTTATTTGGTGTTCCTGAAAACCACAACACTCAGGAGCACTCGGAAGAACAAAGAAATCGACTTTTTTTCTTCTATATTTCAGTCAAAAATTGTAATTCCTACATGATTGTAGGTTATGTATTTTTACAAATTATTGTTAAAAAATTAATTTAGTCATCACTCTAAAAAAGACTCTGGCTTTAACAGACCTGCAGCAGCCTCTGTGTTCTACCCCCCCAGGACCACTGTGCACACCCCAGGACCAGATCCACTGTGTCCCCCCCAGGACCAGGACCACTGTGCACCCCCCAGGACCACTGTGCACCCCTCAGGACCAGGACCACTGTGTCCCCTCCAGGACCAGGACCACTGTTTCCCCCCAGGACCAGATCCACTGTTCCCCCAGGACCAGGACCACTGTGCACCCCCCAGGACCAGATCCACTGTTTCCCCCCAGGACCAAGACCACTGTGCACCCCCCAGGACCACTGTTTCCCCCCAGGACAGGACCACTGTGCACCCCCCAGGACCACTGTGCACCCCCAGGACCAGATCCACTGTTTCCCTCCAGGACCAGGACCACTGTGCACCCCCCAGGACCAGGACCACTGTGCACCCCCAGGACCACTGTGCACCCCCAGGACCAGGACCACTGTTTCCCCCCAGGACAGGACCACTGTGCACCCCCCAGGACCACTGTGCACCCCCAGGACCAGGACCACTGTTTCCCCCCAGGACCAGGACCACTGTGCACCCCCCAGGACCAGATCCACTGTTTCCCTCCAGGACCAGATCCACTGTGCACCCCCCAGGACCAGGACCACTGTGCACCCCCCAGGACCAGGACCACTGTTTCCCTCCAGGACCACTGTTTCCCTCCAGGACCACTGTTTCCCCCCAGGACCACTGTTTCCCCCCAGGACAGGACCACTGTGCACCCCCCAGGACCACTGTGCACCCCCCAGGACCAGATCCACTGTTTCCCTCCAGGACCAGGACCACTGTGCACCCCCCAGGACCAGGACCACTGTGCACCCCCCAGGACCACTGTGCACCCCCAGGACCAGGACCACTGTTTCCCCCCAGGACCAGGACCACTGTGCACCCCCAGGACCACTGTGCACCCCCAGGACCAGGACCACTGTTTCCCCCCAGGACCAGGACCACTGTGCACCCCCCAGGACCAGATCCACTGTTTCCCTCCAGGACCAGATCCACTGTGCACCCCCAGGACCAGGACCACTGTGCACCCCCAGGACCAGGACCACTGTTTCCCTCCAGGACCACTGTTTCCCTCCAGGACCACTGTTTCCCTCCAGGACCACTGTGCACCCCAGGACCACTGTGCACCCCGCTACAGTTAGGGCTGGGCCATTCATCGAAAAATCCAGAGATTTAATCAAATCGAAACGTCAATTATTTAATGGTAGGTTTTGAATCGAAAGATCGAGTGTTTTGTCAGAAAAAATGTGTAGTTTGGAGAAAAAGTCAAACTTAGAGGCAGAATATTGATACAAAGTTTTTAAAAAGCTGATTAATGGGACATATTAAAAGTTTTTGTGTTTTTTATGTTGATGAATGACATTTTTGGTTTGTTTTTGAAAAGGCTAAACAAGATCGACTCAAAAATGGAGATCAATCAATCTGAGGAAAAAAAAAGTGATAATAAGCCCATACTGTATTTTTTTCCAGATCGTGTTTCACATTGCGTTGTACTCGAAATGTGAAACTGCAAAAGCCCAGGTTGTTTCAATCCATCTGTGACTCGATCTGTTTCCTCTGAGTGTGTTCATGTGTTTGCACATTTTAAAGTTTTGAATCAGTGATAGATTGCCTCTCTCACTTTGCTCCAGGAGAAGTCCCGTGGCCGGCCCATCTTTGCCTCTGCACAGAAGACAAGCTCATTCACTGGATGGATTTAAAGTGTGTGTGACAGGTTGGACTAGATTTTAGTAAAACCAAGTAAACATTCAGCTTGTTTTTACTCTATTTGGTTGTTTTGGTGAAGTTCATTCTCGTCTTTTGTCCAGTAAATAGATACAGTCGGCATCAAAGGCCACGCCACTAACGGAGCTCCGAGGGGGAAAGTTAACATGAGGCGTGAATCAGAACAACAGCTTTATCATTCACTGCTCAAAAACTACAACAGCAAAAGTGGACTTTAGGAGATTATGTGTCAAATACAGACATGAAGACATGGAGATGAATAAAGTGATTCAACCTTCCAAGAATGTTAATATCTAGCAATGCTAACGTAGCTGCGAGCTAAGTGCTAACGTGATGCTAGCGCCGCCTGGCGTCTTTTAGCATCTTTTTTAACTTATTGTTTACTTTTCTGACATAACAACACCTCAGTGACCTCCGTTTAAACCTGGTTGTAACTCGACTTGAATTAGTGTGCTAAAAATACATTTAATTCACCAGAAAACATCTTAAAAGAGGTAAACAGTTTAGCTTCCATTCTTTATTATGGTGAGGCAGGAGATGTTTCCCCCTCAGCAGGCCACGCCCCCAAACAGTGACGCGTTTGCCGACTGTATTGACCATTTGCACCTACGTACTTGATCAGTGGCTGCTCCATGATGGAGGCAGAAGTGCGTTTACGCAGCATTACAGGAAGCGCAAAACTGACAAATCTCACATATTTCCTTATTTTCCGTAAAGAAAGCAGTGGATGCTTCTAGTGCATGTTCAGTCCATTTGTCTGTGGAAGTATTACGTCTTTTAGATGCACAAAACAAGGTATTGCGTAGTAAAAGCTAATGAATGCAGCTGATCCATGCCCTCTTCCTCCTGCTGTGTTTGCAGAATAAATCAAATGTACAAGTTTGTCTGACTTTACTCCTCATGATTTGTACATTCTGTGGAAACAGGGTTTTGTCTCACACTGGAGCAGATGTAAAAGCTACAAAAGGTTGGTTTTCAGTAACTTAGCTGTGAGGCTAGTGTTAGCCACGCATAATGCAGGCTGTTTCAGATATTCATTGCATTTTTTTGTTCAAATATCATATTTTTTTCCTCATTAGGATTGACTTACCTTGTTAAAGTGTTCACTGCAAACTCGTAGCGACTTAGAAGGATTTGGGTCTTTTGATTTATTGCTGCCATCCACTAGCGTCTTCTATCTTCATCAAAATGGAAACGAAAAACTCCAGGTTTAGGCTTGAAACCTCCTGCCTGTTAGTGCAGCATGTTCCACGAGATACAGCCATTTTACATTCATTCATTTTCTACCGCTTAATCCCGTTAGGGGTCGCGGGTGACTGGAGCCTATTCCAGTGACTTTGGGCTTTAGGCAGGGAACACCCTGGACAGTGGCCAACTTGCCACAGGGTTAGACAGACAAACATTCACTCTCTCATTCACTCACTAAGGGAAATTTACAGTGATGCCCAATGAACCTAAACATGCATGTTTTTGGAGGTGGGAGGAAACTTTAGAAACCCACGGTGACACGGGGAGAACATGCAAACTCCACCCAGAGAGATCGTGAGATGTTGATATGGTCCGACCCGGGAGTCGAACCCACGACCTCCTTGTTGGGAAGCCAGAGCTCTAACCACTCTGCTACGTGCAGTTTTCCAATTTTACAATTGAAATCAATTAAAATTACTTAGAAACGAGCAAGTTTCAGCCAAAGTTTCCATTGCTGTAAGCGCATTGCAGACAGAGCCTTGCGCATCCAGCCACTAGAAGAAGTGCGGGTTCCCATTCGAGGAAGGGGTCAATTGACCTATTGATTGTCCGCACTTTTTCTATGGAATGTACTCTGTTTAGCTGCTTTAGAGCCTGTAGACTTCAGACGATGGTTTTTTTTAACTGTCATTACATATGTTGAAATGCCCAAAGAGACAGAAGACAACATGGTAGAGCTGGATAGAGCGGGGCGAGTTCAGGCTCTGAGCTTGTACGGAGCGGAGGAATTACGCGTGGCGGCACTATTCATTACCAGGAAGACGAGGCCAGCGATCAGAGAGAGAGATCGACACAAAACAAGTCTATAACGACAACAACACTGCTTTTACCGACAGTTAACAAGTGGCATCATGGGGTTCATCGCTGACACACAGCTTAGCCGCGATAAAGCACACAGAGAACAGCAATATATTCTATGAAGAAACTTCCATACATTCTCAAAGCGAACGAAGATAGTAGAGAAAATACTGGAGCAAACAAATCCAACCTAAATATCGATGGTTACTGAAATAAAAGATATGCTGCGATATGATCAATCTTATACTAATCAAATTTTAAATTTGTCCTTGTTACACCATTTACCAAGTTAATGTATTCAAGATATAAATATGCTATTATAAACTTTGAGAAGTGAAGCTAATGTCAAATCGCTTGAACGTGATGTCTCTTAAAATAAAACGAGATTCAAATGTTTTCAGAACTCATTACTTCGTACATTTTCTACTGTTAGCTGATATTTTCCCAAAAATGCTGCTGTAAATCTAGTTAATTATCACAAAGACTCAGTCCAAACGAGGCCAAAATTAGAAAATAAATAACAACCATTCATAAAGTACAATGGAGATTTAGACAGTATAAGAACAATATAATCCTTGTTTATTTTGTAATACTTGTTTTTTGATTCTTTTGTAGGCCTGGTAGCTTGTTGCTTTCTGAAAATCTGGCAACCCTGGAGCGTCAATAGAGAAGTGGATATATTTGTTTAGCTCCGCGTGACATTGTGACTTTAACCTTAATCCAAATCTACATAATGATCCTCGGATGTCACAGATTAACTTTACAACATGAGACTAAACCGTGATCATCCTCTGTTAGGATCAGGAATCTGTAAAGAAAATACTACACTGACTTGTTTCGTTCAGTTGACAAAAGGATTTAGGATTTTGAAAGAATGTTGACTGAATCAGAATGTGTTTGTTTAACCTTTACTTCACACATTACATACATACATTGTACATCCAACAGTCTGATCTCTGCTTCTCCAGAGAACAGGACTGACGCAGGGAGGACTGTCGTTTGGATTTAATCTCAGGTTGTATAGTTGTGTTTTCTCTGTTTGTGAATATTAACAACCAAAATAAACCAACTTCATTCATTCATTTGAAGAGTTGACTGAACACTTGGCCTGTGTTTCTTCATTGAACGTGAGCAGCAAATGTCAAATGGAGGTCATTCACAACTATACCAAGCAATTATAATGAAAACAAGAAACATGATACATGATTTGACAAAAAATATTTCTGTTGTTTATTTTATTTATTTATTTCAGGACAGTGCATATTAATGAACATGTACATGTAAATATGCCAGAATTAGCCCAATGGCTATTTTTCATCTGTAGTCCCTGGACAGGTGTAACTTGTCAACCTGCAGGAGTTAAAGTGCATATGATAGATTTCTTCAAATTTCCAATTTTAATTAAATTTAGTAGGTTAACACTAGTTGTAACTACGTATAAATGACAGTTTTATATGAATCAAGAACAAGTTTGTGAAGAGAAGTTTGAAAATTTGTTGAAAACAACAAAAAGTTGCAAGAGGATCTAGCTGCAGCTGACGCGGAACGCCATGATGAGGGAGCTCCATGAAGTGAGCTGCTCCATTTCTGTGCTAGAAAACGTTGTAGTTGAACCAGAGGGACGAGTATTAAGTTTAGGAGAACGGGTACGTTAGGAGAAGGGTTAGGGTGATGGCTAAGGTAGGAAAAAGGCTTGGGTAAAGGTTAAGATAAAAATATAACAGTTTAGGCCCGTTTAGCAACAGTTAGAAACTCATCACCATGGCAACCACCTCGCTTCTGTCCCTCTGGACCTGACTATCACACTAAAGTCGCGTCATGGTCTCTCGGGAACTCCGGGAAAAAGTTGTTCCGAGTTAAAAAATGCACATGAACGCTCAAGATCTCGGAACGACTGCTCGGTAACTCGGAGCTGCCCGACTCTGCACCTGACGTCACTGACACATGGAGACTGATGAAAATCAGTTAGAAATAAATAGCCTACTAACAACCTTTAACGTTAGTGTTTGACAGGCTAACATCAGATCTCACTGTTAGGTCTATTAACCGCTGTTAAAAGTGCTGTGTCATTTATTTATTATGGTTAACAACAACATCCCGATTTCCGAAGTAAAAAGCACATGAATGCAAACTAGGTCGGAATCTCGACCTCTCATCTCGGAAACAAGAGCACCGAGGACCACATGAACGCAGCATAACCACTGGAAAACACGTAAAATCAGGCAAAATAAAAAGTATGTAAAAATAAAACAATAAAAACAAAGACATGTATTTATTGAGTCATATATTAATAATCCACCATTATTATTAAATAATACTAAACGTAATTTGGGTGAAAATGCCCCCAAAGTACAAATTAATTAAATTACTTCCATCTATAGAGTTCATCTGTTCACCGAGTTTTAAATTTGCATCGTCGCTGGCATTTTTACCAAACTTTCCACAAGAAAAAAACTAAAAAATCGGAGCTATGTACTTCCGTGAGCTCCACTCAACATGGCCTGTCGGCTGCAGCCAGACTCTTCTCAAAAGTTGACATATTTTAATGAGCTTATAAACATAAATGTAACAAAATGAGTGTGTTGTTGGTATTTTTATGTCTCAAGAAGTGAAAACCTGTTACATTAGAAAAGTTTTGTCCAATTATTAAATGGTTGCTAAGCAACTCCCTGGTGTGATGTCATCATCTCTGAACAGGACGTACATTTGTAATACGAACAAACAGCTAAACTGAGATGAAGTAAGGTAATGTTTATTAAGGACAATGTACAATACATGAAGCACAATGGCAGAGATGCTTGCACCAGATTGTAGCTTTCAGCTCATTTCCATCTGTAGTCCTGAAGAGGGAGAGGGGGAGGCACATTGGACATGTTTTAGTTGTAGGAGGAAACCAGAGTACCTGGAGGAAACCTACGCAGACACGAGGAGAACATGCAAACTCCACATAGAAAGCCCTGGGCGGCCCGGGAGTCGAACCCAGGACCTTCTTGCTATGAGGCCAGAGTGCTAACTGCTGCACCACCGTGTCGCCCTGTTAGTAAATATTTAGTGCAATCTTCAAAAAAATGTTCTTCACTTTGTTTTAGTGAAAGGAGGAGTGTCAGAGGCATTTTAAAGTGATGCTGTGGAACTTTCTACAAGTTCAAAACATACTCTACCACTCTCATTAGGCCAAGCTTGTAGAGAATAAAGACACAGATGTACTGTTTGTTGGTCCAAGAAAAATATCCAAGTATGTTAGATTTTCATCTGTTGTTTATAAATGAAGAAAAACAACAGACAGATATGACAAAATGAATGTATTTCTAAACGTCTTGTGTTTTTATGATAGAAAGTCAAATGTGTTTCTACTTGTACAGTTTGTGAGTCAGTCCTTTTACCAGGCCCATCTCTGGAGTAGACTTGTACTGCAGAGAAGAACCTCACTGTAAGGTTTCTGAGCAGTTTTGTGGTTGTAGTTAGATCTGATGTTTTAGAAGGAGAATTCTCTTTAATCCAACAAATGTAGCAGAAATGAGGTGTTTTGTTTGTTGTTTACGATCATTCACATTCTGATTTTGTTTTGCTGCCTGGTCACTTGTTTTTCAGTCGTCCTAATATGTTACATTTGGATTCAAATACAACATGTTTAAAATCCAGTTGTGATTGTGTGTGGACTGTTGTGTGTGAATGTTCTAAGCAGTGTTAGGAGAACTAGTTACAAAAGTTAGTTACTGTAATAGGCCTATATTCCACTTTCAGTAAGTAGTGTAACTCATTACTTATAAACATGTTGATAATATATTACTAGTTACAATCTGAGTAACTCAAGTTACTTTCATATAAGTTAATTGCTTTATATTCTATTGAAAATGACCAAAGCACCACTAAAACACTGTTTATTGGCTTAAAGATGAATAAAATATTAGAGAAATTGTGTTGTGACATTTCCATAAATGTGACAGTATCAAGTGTAAATGTAACAGGATTAGTGTTGTACAAAGTCTTAACAAATGTGTGATGAGCTCAAAGTAACATTTCTGAGTCATATTGTAATACAAATGTAGTACAATTTTTCCCTTCAACTAGTAATATAGTGCACGGTAGCCAAGTGGTTAGAGCTCTGGCTTCCCAATAAGGAGGTCGTGGTTCGACTCCCGGGTCGGACCATATCAACATCTCATGATCTCTCTGGGTGGAGTTTGCATGTTCTCCCCGTGTCACTGTGGGTTTCTCTGGGTACTCCGTTTCCTCCCACCTCCAAAACATGTATGTTTAGGTTAATTGAGCATCACTGTAAAATTCCCTTAGTGAGTGAATGAGAGAGTGAGTGGTTGTCTGTCTAACCCTGCGACAAGTTGGCCACTGTCCAGGGTGTTCCCCGCCTAAGGCCCAAAGTCACTGGATAGGCCCCAGTCACCCGCGACCCCTAACGGGATTAAGTGGTAGAAAAAAAAAAAGAATTAATAGTAATATATAATGTATTACATTTTGACAGTAACTTATCAAACACTGTTGTTCGAGGCCTCAGACTGTGAGTTTATGTCCCTGTCCCTGCTTTAGTGTCATATGTGACCTCACACAAGCCGTAAACGAACTTTATATGATTTATTATGCAATTAACACAATGAATGTGCTAATAACAAAAGAAGAGCACACTTGTAAGAGCACTCAATAGGGCTGAAATTACAGTAAATAGTCCTATAATGAAAATTAACTTTAATAGCCTAATCATTTCATGAAAGTAAAACACGATGTCCATTTACCAGGAAAAAAAAAATCATATTCAATACAGTGAATCTTTCAATTCAAAATTCCTTACCAAATTGTAACAATTTGACACAAAACATTTTTGATGAGTTGCCCAGCCCTAGCTGCCAGAAGTGATCTTACCTCTTATTATGAAAACAGGAATGACAATGTTTTCAATTACTCACATGTTGTTTCTCCATTTTAGTATTACCTCAACAGAGTGTCTATGATTGTAGGATTGAAAATCTGGAAACTCTACAGCAGAATGTGTCCTGTCAAGAGAACGCAAATAATTGATGAAGGGATTCTAAACTTCCTATGATTTTAAGCTTTTATTTGCCTTTTTTCACAACCTGCAACTTGATTGTTGTAAAACTGTGTTAAATATTTACCAAGAGATTACAACAGCAAACAAACTCATAGTTTAAATAGAAAAGCCTGTTACATGCACCTAAAACTATTCCAGAATCTATTCTAAAAAAGTGGGCTGCCACCCTCTAAACTGGACTAAACACGAAGCCAGGACAGTTCTTGACCAAACCCAGATCCAAACAATGTCTTAATTAACCCATTCTAACCCGAGCTAACCCAGGACTAAAGCGAACTTCAGTGAAAGCACAGGACTTGTAAAAGTTGATTCTGTTGTTGTGTTGACATTTGTGTTGTAATTGTACCAAAGATGGCAGCATTTCCTGCTCTTCAGTGGTCCCGGACCCGCCGCCGTGCGTAGTGACGCTACCAGAACGTGGGTTTCCCGGCGCTCAGAGCAGGGTTACCGCGCCATAGTTGCCAAGTCTGCTCATTTCTCGCGACTTTCAGCTTCTTTGAGGAAAGTGTTTACAAAGTTTGAAAGTCTGGATTTTGTTTTAAGACATTTTCCGTGATAACTTGACATTTATGACAGATTATATATAACTGTGAGTAGGAATGATGACTTAAAAATCATCCAGTAGATCTAATCTTAAGTAATTAAGGCCGTAATGTCAAATGAATCCTGTTGATGTTGCAAACCGAATAAGCAGTAGAATAAAGTGAATATTCATTGTATTACTTGGCCTAAAATGAACTGTCCAAAGAATAGTTTTGCTGTTACTTTCTTTTACACAAATGTAATCAAACTTCACAAAACAAACTCGATTACGACGTTCATTATATTCTTAGTTTGTATTGTGTCCAAAAGACTGCGGTTGCTTGCTCGAGTGTTGTCTTCACAGCCTGCTTACGTTTTCTCTCGTGGACATGGCAACCCCCACCGCACCCATCTCTGCTGTTTCTCCGCTGTTCCTCTGCTGGTTCTCCGCCGCTTCTCCGCCTGTTCTCCGCTCTGCTGTTGGATGGCCGCAGGAAGACGCCGCTGAGAGCTCGGACAGAAGGATCGCACCGGGGACGCTCGTCGGTGGGAACGACCGAAAGGATTGAGGCTTTGGTTGGATTTATGTTTTTGTCCGGGAAACGTTTGAACGGGACTCCGACGTGCGTTTGTGGTGGACAGCGCCCAGTCTCTGAGCCGGTGTGTCTCCCCCCCTCGCGGGTCAAAAACTGGGTGCGGGGAGTGGCGCTCCTCGGTACGGGCTAACTGAGCTTCTCCTGAGCCCCCCACACGGAGAGGAGGCGATTTCAGAACGCATACAGTCAATGTGAGAGGAAGCACGGAGGCCACCGACTGAAAGCGGGTAAGGCCAACTTCACTGTGCATGTTTGTGTAGACGCCAGAAGCAAAGGTTAACCTGGTTCCTCGTTAGCCGCGGTTAGCTTCTGGCTAATGCTCGTCTTTCCTATGGAGTAAGTGGGCGAGGGTCGCGCGAAATAAACACTGTATTACTGTCTTTCATAAATAAGTGTTAATGTTCCGTTTCGTGCAGCCGTTTACCGTAAAGTCTGTGTTGAGCAAGTGTGAGCGAGGCCTGTGTCTGGTGTAAGAGCAGACAGGCCCTGCTCCGGATACACACAGCGTTCTCCGCTGACACCTCATTACTCACGAGTACAGTTACTTCTATGCTCACACGTAAACAGTTAGTACCGCGGGATGAACCTGTTTTGTATCAGAAAGAACGAAGTATACCAGCTCTGCAGCTCCAGCACAGCCCCACCACCGTGCAGCTGTGCCCGGCTGTGCGCTGGCTTCAGGCCGACCTTCCACCTGTCAGTTTGGGGTTAGTAGAGAAGGGTCAGTGGTCAGCAGCAGCCCCTCTAAAGGCTCTGTCTGCCCGCTTCTATGGACATGGAGCTGTGCAGTGCGATGGCAACATAAGCTCTCACTGCACAATCCAAACCTTCGTGTCACTTACACAGACTTCCCGTGGCTCACAGCGGACTATTACACTTTCTCAGTTTGTAGAAGAACCAGTCTCATTACCCCTGAGCTCTGGCCTGGCTGTTTGTGGCAGACTCACCCTGACCCTCAGTGTTGTTTAAGTGCAGACTGGCCTCTGTAATGGATTGTCCAATCTGGTTATGTGCACCGGGCTGGCTCGCGGCCATAGCGCTCGCCCTGGCACACACGCCTCTGCCTGCCGTGGGCTCTGCGGGACACACGTACAGACTGTTGTTGTAGGTACACAGCAGACTACATTACACACGCATGACGGTGGTTTGTTCAGGAAGCGGTGTGTCAGTGGACGGGCCGTGTCTGCTCTGCTCCTGTGCCCACTGCTCCAGCACCCAAACCTAAACCTGTACTCAGACCAATCTTCGCGAGTGACTGTGGAGACGTGTGTGGAGCTCGCGGCCCTCCTCGCCTGCACCAATGAATGATTCCTGTATCTAGCCGTAGCAGCTGCAGAGAACAAGATGGCGTTAGCAGCCTTCTTTTCCTCTGAGGCAGACGCTCCTCTCTGAGCTGTTAAATAAAGCAGCAGGAGCGGTGTAGTTACGGAGCGGCCCGGTGACAGGGCACGGACTGCTCCGCGGAGACAGCTCCCATTAGGCTTTTCTAGGCCTAAAGTGAGCTGCACCGGCCACATGTTGCCCGCTCACGGTGATGGTGATGATGATGATGTTGATGAGCGTCTGTTGTACGAGTTATTTTTAAGCTGCCTGTGATAAACGTTGGATAATAGTATTAACTTTTTAATCCTGCATGTGATGGCCCTCTCGGATTATATCGGCTTTGTGACTGATATGGTTATTTCACACACGCAGATACAGATGTGAGTGAGAAGAAGAGCGTGCTGCTTTAGTCGGTTAGTCATCGCAAATGTGAATTAGTCAACTAATTATTAGGGATGTCACGATTAGGCTGTAGTCGACCAAAACAAATTCTTGGGGAAATAGTGTGTTTGTATAAAAAAGTTCAGACCAATGATTCTGTTACTGTTGAATACACATTTCTTATAATCTAAATAAAAGAATATGTCAACTAACAGGATTTAGGTTGATGAAGACTCAATCGACCGATTAATCGACTAAACGACTAAAGAACTACAGCCCTAGTCACGATATGAATATTAGTCTTGCAAGACAAAATATTATGGTTTAGCGATTATTCACGATTACATTTGACTTAAAACCAAACAACAATGAAAGTAGGATGCATCGATGCCGATCCATGATATCGGTTCAGCCGATATAATATTTGTGCCTTTAATTGGGCAAAATGAGACTATTTATTGGCTGGTGTTGATCCAGAACAACTCTTATTATTGGACATTTTATTCAGATTAAGTTGTTAAGTTGTGGCTTGCTCTAGAAATAACAGTTACATAATAATAATAATAATAATAATAATACATTTTATTTATATAGCGCTTTTCTAGACACTCAAAGCACTATGTGACAAAATGCCATATGTTTTAATAAACAAAGAGATGCAATTTCAGTCCTTACACCGGTATCGGTTATATCGGGTATCGGTAGATACTTAAAGCCAATGTATCGGAATCGGTATCGCAGCTGAAAAAGCTGGATCAGTGTAACCCTAAATGAAATCTGCCGTTTTCTTTCATTCTCATGTCTAACACAGTGGTTCTCAACCTGGGGGTTGCAGAATTCTTTTTGGCGGTCTCCTGATGACGTGTAAAGTTTAACATTGATGTCTTAAACAAGATTTGACACAATTCAACTGTAATGACAGATGTAGATTCGTATTTACAAGTCTAGCAATTAGGGCTGGGCGATTTGGGAAAAAATATAATCAAGATTTTTTTCTCATATTGATCGATTTGATTTTGCTAAACCTTTTCTAAACCAAATGAAAAATGCCATTCATGAATATAAACAAAACAAAAACAGTTTTTAAAGATTTTTTAAAAACTGTATATCAATATTCTACGTCAAAGTGTGACTTTTGCTCCAAACGACACATTTTTATTGACAAAAGATAGGTTTTCGATCTTTGGATTCAAAACCCACAACCAAATAATTGACGATTCGGTTCGGTTCGATCTCTCGATTTTTTGATTAACGGCCCAGCCCTACTAGCAATTAATGTATCTAGGCTTTTAGTTTCAAATTAATATGACACATCAGACTAAATACTACTTTACAACATTGTGAGTAGCCTACATTTTGTTTGTGCGGGTCAGGAATTCCTACGGTTGTTATTTTGAGATGAGAACCTCTTGTTTAACACATCGCTTTACTTTAGTTTGTGACCAGTTTTGTCAATTCAAGCTTCCAGAAAGAAAATATCTAAACGTGACTAAAAAAAAACCCCACACATTTAGATTTGTTTGTTTTTCAATAGATTGCAAAGCCATTTGTGCTTTTTTAATATAAAGATTAATTTACTTTTGTTTTGAGAACGGACAGGTCTAAAATATTGGTATTTGCAGATGCCAATCCATAACAAGGCTCACATAATCACACATTTACTTTTCATGTCAGTAAAAAACAACACACACACACACAAAATAAACGTATGTATTGGGGAAATGAAGTGTCTGTACCAAATATTCCTCATTTTGATGTAAACCTCCAATACAGCTGGAACCAACATCTCTAATGAATAGAATGAATTAAAAACACTTAAAGGTGTGGTAGCTGATTTTGACACGTAAACACGATTTAGGTTTTTAAATCTGACAACTTCCGCTCATAAATCCTTAAACACATGGTTAATATTGACATGTTTTCATTTTAGTTGCATTTAGGTCTCATAAACTTCTTTTTACAAACAACAAAGTGAAACTGAAGAGAACCACCCAAGCTCAGCCAATCAGAACGCTGCATCCGGCTCCTGATTAGAACTAAAAAATGTTATTATTCAGTTCAGACAGTACACAGAGGTCTCATTTTTTCACAAAGTGCTGCATTTACTAAATACTTTTAGTTTACTAATTTACAACTAAAAAGGTTAGCTACCCCTAGGGCTGTGCCATTAATCGAAAAATCGAGAGATCGAGATCGAATCATCAATTATTTGTGGTGGGTTTTGAATCGAAAGATCGAAAACCAATCTTTTGTCTGTAAAAATGTGTAGTTTGGAGCAAAAGTCAATCTTAGAGACAGAATAATGATATACAGTTTCAAAAAAATCTAATAAATGGGACACATTAAAAGTTTTAGTTTTGTTTATGTTCATAAATGACATTTTTCATTTGTTTTTGAAAAGGTTAAGATAAATCGAATCGAAAATCTAGATCGAGCGATATGAGAAAAAAAATCGTGATTATATTTTTTCCCAGATCGCCCAGTCCTAGCTACCCCACCTTTAATTTTCTTAAAATTGGCACTATTATGATTCTTTTCTTTTTACGATTATATTGTGACTTGAATCATGACAATAATAATCTTGACATCCCTACTAATTATTTTATTTACTTCTGAGAATCATCTGCACGAATAAATGATATCATTTTATAATCTTACAAAAGCAGTTCATATTACACTCTTATTGCATAATAACTGCTAAATAGTCAATTGTTACGGTGTGCTTTTTGAATTAGTTCTAGTTAGTCCTCTGTGAGTGAAAAAATGTGGTTTAGAGCAGACTTTGCAGCAAGAAACGTTAAAGTCTGTTAAAAACCCATAAGTCGATCTAAGGCTGGGCAATATTGTGATTAAAATCATCTCTGTGACAATCTGCTTTTTTCATGAAATCGTCACATCGTGATTTTTTTCTTTTTTCAAAGTCTCTTATAAATTTTGAAGGCTGTGTTTTTTGGGCTGCACATTCAAGTCATAAAACCCGTGAATTTTAGCATTTTTCAAGTTTGATTTACAAAAAGATATTATCAATTATGACTGAAACATGGATTCTTAGAATATTTTCATGCTTTAATGCGTTAATGCTAGAAAACCTACTACTGAAATATGCCAAAATCATGAATACTTGTTTAGAGGCAACACACAACGTTCAAATTCATCAACTATTTTCAAAACTTTTTATGGAAGGGCTGAGGTTGCTTGTTGTCAGATTTATTTTCAAAGGCTTGGTCACTTGTTTCACTCTGAAAATCTGGCAACATGACATCCTTTTGACAGCTGGATTTAGCCACTGACAATGAAGTAGGAACTGTCAGATACTTTTTTGTACCGCAAAGGCAAAAAAAAAAGAGAGAGAGAAAAAAAAAATTGACATGAATCGTGATAAAATTGAAATCGTGATCTGGCTTCAAGAAATCGTGATAACATTTTTTGCCAGCCCTAATTCGATCAAGAGTGTATATTTTTCCATGGATACAATTTGAATTACAGTCCACGCATCTGTCAACACTTACAAAAAAAACGTTCCAAAATAGAAGCCCAAAGTTGCTGTTAAAGAAGCGGACGTGACGGCTGTGGTCACAGCAGCTCGTTGAATAGTCAAAGTGACTGGGTTCGTCCGCTAGCCGACCGCTGCGGGACCGTCAACTTTTGCATTCCACATTTACATCTGATTTGGGTTTCCACAGCTCCTTACGTGAGAATAAGCTCACGCTGACTCGCAACACGTACAGGTAGGAAAGAGCGATGTTCATTTTGACATAACAGTGTTTGGACAATGTTCTACAAAAAAATGTTCACAGATGTTTTACTTGAGGTTAAATGAAGATGTTTGTCAGATGAACCACTCTCTCCGTATACCATTCTTTTCATGTTTTATGAAACACTTCAGTCACTTAAAGGTGATGTAGCTGATTTTTACACAGCATAGGGGAGAGCGGGGTTGGTTGTCACAGTCTCTGTATCTCAGCTTGTGATTGGTGCATTTGAAAAACAGTCAGAATAAAATGTGCATTAAATGAACCAGAATGCACTCACTAAAACATTTTTGTAAACATTTCTTCAAGATTATGATAAGACGAAACGTGTATAGCAAAAAGTACATTTTCAGATGTTGAGAAAAATGTTTCTATTTTTTCTAAAAATTGGGTTGAAAGCTTAAAACTGTTGACTTTAGAAAGAGGAGAGTCAGAGTGATAGTTAGGACTGTTTTATCTGAGCTGAGTTTAAAATGTAGAAGAAATCTGAGGTGAGAGTAAAACAGTCCAGTCGGGTTGGTGGTTGTCACACTTTTTTCAGGGTTGGTTGTAGGGCTGGGTATTGCCAAGAGCCTTCCGATACGATATGTCATATAGCTTGTTCTGTTCAAAAGTTATTGATCACTAATTCACATTAAAAAGATAGTTTTACCATATCATTAGAATCTTGACAAAAATATATTTTTTTTAAATTATCAATTGGCATTTTTTTTGTAATTGAACGTCTCCTGATTCAGAAAATGTAAAACATTCTTAAATCAAAATGAAATCCAACATCAAAACATCAAACCAAAGACAAGACAAGACACATCTGTCATCTATCTCCCATTGACAGAACATTGTGACAACCAACCCAGACTTGGGTTGGTTGTCACAGGTGAACAATTAACATTAAATGATCAATAACTTTTGATCAGAATAAGACCGAGAACAGCAGCTGGATTCATTAGTGACACAAGACTTTTCACTGTTGTTAAAATGGTTCATGTGAGATTTGATGTTTTTGAGAAATTCAAATCAAAGTAAAAAAATGTGACAACCAACCCCGCTCTCCCCTACAGTTCAGGGTTCATACAGTCATGGGAAAATTCAAACCCAAATTCCAGGCCCTGCGGAAATGTTTTGGAACTGGACTGGTTTTGGAAAAGTTTTAGGTTCAAAACTAAATTTCGTGATAATTTGGTATCAATCTCGATCATGTTTAGAAACTCCAAAAATGATTGTATTTCTCTCTTAACCAGCTAATAAAAGTGAACAATCGAAACAAATGTCTGAATAAGTTAAACAAAATCAAGAAGTTGTTGGGAATTGTTTTGGAGAAGCCATGGAGAAGCCATGGAAACCTGAAGGTCAAATCTGCACGAACCCTGCAATCTCCTCCTAAATGTTTGCTTTTTACGAACAGCAAAGTGAAACTGCAGAGGACCACCCAAGCACAGCCAATCAGAGCGCAGCATTCAGCTCCTGATTACAACTAAAACTCCTTACAGTTCAAGTTTAATGTAGAATTTTTGTACATTTATACTGTTTTAACATCACTTAGTATCACATTCCTACTGCACAATAGACTCAATATTCAGACTTCAAAACAACATTCATGATGATCTTGCCCAGCACTAGGTACAGACCGCTTTGATTTTTTAAATAAAGTAAACATAGTGTGTTTATAACATTCTGTAGATCAGTCATTTATATTCTGTTCATTCTAAAAAAAACAAAATTGATCTAAAACGACCGATATATCAGCGTGTTTGATGCCACAGAAGATTCACAATGTTGTTGGTCTTGTGAATGAATGAATGTTTTTATTTGAGCTGGTACAATATAGTCAGACAAGCAAACAGACATTTACATCCAAGTTTGCATAAAGCTCAAAAGAGCAAGCAGAAGTACAAGTACTTATGATAGCTTGCCCCATGTGCTCGTTCTTATATCTGTTTAGTATCATTCTAAACAGTGTAAAAATGTTAGTTTTAAGCTGTAAAATAAATATTCTAAAATGGTCTCATAGGATGTTTCATAGCATGCTTTAAATGGCATAAAAAGTCAACAATTATGAGCAAGAATTACAAATCTGCAATTAGGGATGCACCGATACCAGTATCGGGTATCGGGTCAATACCAGGGCCTAGTGCTCCAATGGGAGCATATCTTTATCTGCAAGCGTGTTGCCATAGCAACGTAAAAATGACAAAAACCCATGTTATCCAATGGAGACGCAAAACTTTTTGAATGGGGAAAAAAAAAATCCTTTCATAGGAAGCTGAAATTTGGTACACACATTATACTTCACATTCTGAACACAAAAGTCAATCATGACACGCCTCTATCTTTGACCGTTTTACCACAGCGCCCCCTTACTTTTGAATGGGATAAAATTTTTAGGTTCACCAAAATGCATCAAATTCACCACAATAACTCTCCTCATCAAACCGATCAAAAAACCAAATGGGACTATATTTTTATCTGCAAGCGTTTGGCCATGGTAAAGGAAAAAGACAAAACCATGTTATTCAATGGAGAACAGACAGATTTGGCCAGAGTGGAGGGTAGGGTGAGTGGTAGGGTGAAAATCTTTACTTTGTCCAAGAAAGCTGAAATTTGGCACACGCATTCTCCATCCAATACTGAACAAAAAAGCCAATGGAAGCATAGCGTTATTTTAAACCGTGTTACCATGGCAACGTCAAACATTTCCCATTGGATACATAGAAAACATTCACATTGAATGAAAAAAAATTACTTTGTCATAGAGACTTGAAATTTGGCACACTTATTGCCTTCGGGATGCCAAACAAAAAGCCAATGAAAGCATACCTCTATCTTCAAACGTGCAGCTGTGACAATGTCATCATTTGTCCTTTCAGTGAATAGTCTAGCAATTGGGAAGGAGTGCTGTAGGCAGAAAACGCACGTGGATGAGAGGCGGGCCCGTCGCGGTGGCTCGTAGCCCGCGGTGGCTCATGCTCCGCGGTCGCAAGGGGGGGGCGAGGGCCTATATCACCGCGCGCGGTTTTAATTATATTTATTAGCGATTCCTGTTCAAATGAGTGTTTCGATGTACATTTAGTATTTGATGTTCTTCTATCTTCTGGCTCAGTAATGCTCTCTATGCAGCAGTGGTGGGCCAGATTCAAACCCAGAACAGTGGTGGAGCGCTGGACTGCCAACATTGGTAGAACTTATCCCTTTATTTAAAATGCATTTTTTCAACAGAATATAGAAGACCAGTACAAATAAAATTGTAATTTTTTTGTAAAATTACCATTTTGATCTATTTTATATATCTATAAATTTTTTATGACTTCAGCTTTATTCTCAGAAAAAATTTGACTTTTTTTCTAGTATTAATTAGTTTTTTTTTTTCTAGTAAAATCATAACTTTCTTAAACTTCAACTTTATTGTTATAAAATTATAAGATTAATCTCGAAATGTTACAGGGACTTGGACGAATCAAACTTCAAGTTTAATATTTTGTCTCTTAAACTTCGTCTAGTATTTCAGTTACTAAAACATGCCAGGGGCCTGACTGAAACAGGTCGCGGGCCGCATTATGCCTCGGGCCGCAGGTTGCCCACGACTACAAAGACTGAAAATAACAAATGTGATGCAAATGTGGTGATTATCTGAAAGTGGAACTGTTTTATCTCTTTATTTGATTGATGGTTGCATTTTTTTGTGTTGTAAATTTGTGAACTTTTTGTGCGGCACTTTCTGAAAAAATGAGACCACTGTGTCCTGTCTGAAACGATAAAAAGTGTTTGTTTTAATCAGGAGCTGAATGTGGCGTTCTGATTGGCTGAGCTCAGGTGGTCCTCTCCACTTTCACTTTGTTGTTTGTAAAAAGACATTTATTGCACATACAACCAAAATTATTGAAATGAATACATGTGAGGAAGATTTGAACTAAATTGTGTTGTGTGAAAATCAGCCGCCACAACAAAATGTCGTTTGGAGTGAGCCCCTGGGCCGCTGCACCTTTTGCGCCGCGCTCGCTCTTCCCAACACGAAACGCAAAGCAAACATACAAAAAAAAAGTTGAGTTTTTGACATTCTGTTGTGTGATTTTTAAAGATAATCAGTTGTATGCCGCTCGCATTGATGTTATTGGCGATGTACCTAACCTCGATCGGTCCCTGGGTGATAAAATAGTGACTGTGCCTGTTGTTACAAGAAAAACGGTTGACGAGACATGTTGTGTGCTGTCAGTGATTCCAAGGAAAGTGTTTAGTTCTGAATGAATTCATTATACCTCATTTCACAAACTGATTCTAGTTCTGTGACGATCACTGATGTCCCTATACTGGATTCAGATTTGAGCTGCTAATCCCACACATTTTTTTTTTTTTTGTTCGTTTTTTCCCGGGTAAAAAAGTAAAAGACAAAGGAAAGTACCCTGAATAACAGTCCTGTTGTTGTGGCAACAGAAAAGCCAGAGGCTTTTTGTTTGGGCACAGTTTAGATCACTGTAAATGAAACGACTCAAAAGAGACAAGTGATATGTGAGAAGTGATCACATGGGTGTACTTCTGATCAGCACAGTACAATAAAGAGCCATGTTTATGCTACAGTACAGACGATTCACACTGAAACTCACTGAAAATATCCCTTTTTTATAGTAATGATTGAAAATAAGATCACACAAATAAAACCATGAGTTACCTGTTTGATTACCTCCTGCATGTTTCCCTCTCAAGTCTCAATAACTCAAGTCTAAATACATTAGAAATACTAGGGCTGTACTCAGTGTATCAGTATGGGGATATATCATGACAAGCTCATTGGCAACACGTGTATCGATACAGGGAGGTGTATCATATCAGGATATTTAAACTCACAGATGTTACACTTGTGAACCTGACTGCAGCTTTAAGGCTGAAACTATTGAGCTGAACAATGATTTATTTATAAGACACTTGTATCCAACATGAAGAGCAGTTTGAAAATTGTATGTATTTTGTTCATCTACATAGTCAAAGTGACATTAAGTGGTCATACCTGCTCGTCAAAGCCTGATCCCGTCAGATCTCTGGTTAGTACTTGGATGGGAGACCGTTAGAACACCAGTAGCCACAGTGGGACGACAGGAGTAGAATTGTCGTTGTGTCCTTGGGCAAGACACTTTACCCACACTGCCTCAGTGTCTGTTACACTGGGTGAGTAGATGCTAGATTGTAAAGCACTTTGAGTGTCTGGAAAGGTAGAAAAGCACTATATAAATAGACCATTTACTATTTACATTTTAACACTGATTTTACAGAGGCTTATACCCAAAAACATGATAAAAACATTTTAGATACAATCATTTTAGTTTTTTTCTACATTGTGGATAAAAACAAAATCAAAGTACAGTATTTTTTTCTGCATGATTAAAAACGGTGAAATATTGTATCGTATTGTGAACCTTGTGTCGGGATGTGAAACGTATCAGTACCCAGCTCTATTAAATACTTGGAAAAGACTTTTTAGTGCTATAGACAGATGATTTGTTCTCACACACTTTGGCTGTACTCAGCAGGTTTGACCATACATTTTGGATGCATTTTGTTATTCTGCATTACATCGTGTTTTTACACATTTTAGTTTGATGGATCAGGACCGGTCTTATATCGAGCTTTGACTATTGTGAGACTGCAACCAGTTAATGGATGAATGGTTTAACTTGTTGCAGGCCTACAATCAATCGTCAACACATTTAATAATCAAATAATCGTTGTTTAGTCTGTATAGGCTTCCAAACATGCATGAGCTGAAAAAAGTTTGATAACTCCAATCAGGAAGCAAAGACATAGAAGATGTGTGAATGTGCTGCTTTTACAAGAAAAAACATCCTCTTAAATAATTAAACACAAATCTGGTCTTGACTTGAGTAAATGTGACTAAAGCTGAATAATTATGAAAATTCTACAGTAGCATTTTTTTTTCTTCTTCCTCTTATTTTAAGGCAGTAAAACAAAGCTCAAATGAAAATAAATGTTTCTCCATTCAATCCGTTGTGAATTCATGATCTAATTTAAGACTATTTTAGGTGAATGTTTTCTCAGTGTGTGATGGAAAACAATGTTGTCTGTAAATATAAGCCACACCTCCAAAACCTTTGTAAGCATCAATACTTCAGCTGTGTCTGGATCTACATCAGGCCTACAGTATCACAAATCTGGTAGCTTTTGCATTCTAAACAACTTATCGATTAATCCAAAGAATAATAGTTAGTTGCAGCCCTAGACTGTTGGATTCATATTGTAACCTAAGGTAGATGATGGTGCAGAATAAGGCTCCGCTGCAGACTGTGGGAACTCCAATCACCAAGGCTATTGTCAGTGGACTTTATCACAGTAAGCGAACATTAGATTCCCCTAATACATGCAGCATGAGTGGGTTTTTACCTGAAACACCTGATCAAAACATCCAGCTGGTTTGGTTTGGTTTGGATGGGAGCAGGTTGTGCAGTCGACAGCACAACACACGTCTCATGTGCTAATGCTGCTGAGCTCAAACCAGCCTGGATGCTTTATGGACTTCAAAAGAGTTCACATTTAGTTGAAATGTTTTCTGACATTTAAACAATGAGCTGTTACTGATTTCCAACAATATTACATTTGAATTGGTGAACATTCTGTTACCTTATTTGAGCAGTTATTAGGTTATAAAGGCATTTGAAAGGTCTCAATGCCCAAGTCACAGAAATAGTTGACTAATCAAAAAATAATCATGGGCGACAAAAATGTTTGACTATTGAGAAAAAAAGGCATTTCCAGCAAAAAAGAAAACAAAAAGCAAAAATATAAATTTTATGGCCTTTTAAAAAATATTTTCATTCATAGGTATTTTGATTTTGAACAATAAACGATATACTCAAGATTAAATTTTAGCTTATCGTCAAAGCAGCATTCACAATGTATTGTGAACTTGTGATTACACAGCTGTAAACACAACTGAATACAAGTCTCTAGAAACACTGCTGCAATGCACTGCGTATATTCAGTTTAAAAAAAATCCTTTATAAATAAGGAGGCATGTTCTAAAGTGCTGTTAATGCGAAGTTTTCCTTGGACAAGTAAAACATCAAGAGTTTTCTAGGCTAAAGAAGGTTTGACCTATAACCGATATAATTAGAAATAGAAAACTACTTTTTCATTCGGAGCAGGTGTTAAAAAAACTCTGTCTGACTTTAGTGATTTTAAGTTGGGTTTATTTAAGTCACATTTAGTGTTACTTCGCCTCTTATGAGTGACTTTAAAGGCTTGAAACTGTTTGTATCACATTATTCTTGATAGACTTGTACTACTGAAGTGAATTCAAGAGGCTAAAGGTGCGGTTAGCCTCATTAATATGCACGACGTCGTCGCAATTAAAATGCGCAAATGCCGACCATTAACACCTCTTTTCATGACTCATTTACATGTCAATGTGTCCAGTATCACCAACACAACACAACACTTTACAGTCACAGAGAGAACGAGCCGAGGCAATGTTATTGTTGTAGCATCGAGCTAACTGCTAACTACAGTGAGCAACATTTTACATTGAAAGTTAAAGCGAACGCGTTCAGGTGCAGTCCGACAATAAAAAAACTCCACAAATAAATTTAATAATCGCAGGAAACATTGATCTGATTGCTGGTTGAATAGAATGGTTGTATTCTAGAAGATCTAAGCTTTAAAACGAGGTACAACATGCCCAGAATATCGGCATATTTTAGCCGATAACCGATAGGTGTGTACACACTCATATTGGCAAAAATATCGTCCAACCGATATATCGGCTGGGCCCTACTTGTCACTGTAAAGAGGCGGTTCTTACACTGTATACAGGCGGGCTTATCATTGTATACAGAACTTGAAAATTGTCAGCTTGACTAATTCCCAGTGTTGTTTTTTTTTATCATTAATTAAAACTTTGAAGACATGAAAATACACTATAGGATGACCGACTGACTTCCTTGTGTTCAGATGCTGCGATTGCTTAAAGCTTAAACTACCCTGAGCAAACAAACCCCAAAGGTCTGAGCTTAGGCGCTTTCTCTGAAGTGAAATGAAACCAGCTGATGCTTTATTGTTCCAGGCCTCAACATTCGTATTTTACCTTCAAAACTGTCAATCATCACTGTTGTTCTTACAATGGATGGACGGGAAACAATGACAAATGCCCACATCCTCCGACTGTCTGAACCAGTTAGGTGTCTGCTAACATATGTCTCCTCTAGGTTCTGCAGCCCTGCCCTGCTTTCCCTCGCTCTCCTCCAGCCGCCCCTCATCCCTCCCCCAGCCTCTGCTTCAGCCTCTCCCCCAGCCCTCCCCTCAGCAGGCCCTTGTTTGACTGTCGCTCTACTGTAACTGTTTGTGTCTGAGTGGAGTTCAGAGAGCCAACAGAGCAGAGTGCAGTCCCGTCAGCCTCAGGATTGTTCTAGATTCATGCAGCTAAGTGGGTTACATGACCTGAGGCGCTGCACACAGGAGCCCTCAGTCTGCTCAGCCAGCACCACTTCAACAGACGACTCCAACATGCTTCTTTCCTTTGCTCTACAGATAGAATATTGCTGTTCATTCAAGTGAAATGTGACTCTCCCACTGTTGTATTAGCGGTGTTGTTGTTTTTGGAGAAATCCAAGCAGACCAAAACAAAGGTTCAAAACATTAGGTAGGTTTGTTTTAGAAGAAATTCTACACTTCAGCTTTAATACCCAGCCATCTAAAATGTTCTGGCCTCACCGCAAAGAGGACCTGAGTTTTCTTATCCCAGAGAAAGATTGCATTAAATGCTGTTGCTCGAAACAAATGTTTACATTTAGTTTTTCTACATCATAGTTTTGTGTAGAAGTAAAAAAACAGTGAAACAATGTTTGTTTTCCTAACTCCAACTGTCCAACATATGACTTATTTAAATGTTCCAGACTAAACCGATGTCAGGGTGCACGGTAGCAGAGTGGTTAGAGCTCGGGTTTCCCATTAAAGAGGTCGTGGGTTCGACTCCCAGGGCGGACCATATCAACATCTCACGATCTCTCTGGGTGGAGTTTGCATGTTCTCCCCGTGTCACCGTGGGTTTTCTCCAGTTTCCTCCCACCTCCAAAAACATGTATGTTTACGTTCATTGGGCCTCACTGTAAAGTTCCTATGAGAGTGAATGTTTGTCTGTCTAACCCTGCGGCAAGTTGGCCACTGTCCAGGGTGTTCCCCGCCTACGGCCCAAAGTCACTGGGATAGACTCCAGTCACCCGCGACCCCAACGGAACAAGTGGTAGAAATAAATAAATGAATGAATAAACACATGCTTATGTTAAAGCTTTGTAGCCCCACTTTCACAAACTGTTGCTGTGTGAACACAAGCATGAGAGCAATAAAACTCAATTATTCACCAGTATTCCAAATAATGCAGATAAAATGTATTTTGTGAGCTACTGTTTTTAAAGGGGACATATCTTGATACAGGGGTCACAATACAATACGTATCTTGATACACGTGTATCTGATACAATTGCCTCATTATATCACTTATCACGATATATAAATTTTTTTAAATCCTAAAATTCTGCCAAATGGGATTTTTTATCATGCAGAAAAAATACTGTATATTATTTTTTTATATAAAAACAAAAAGGATTGTGTCTTAGCTGTAAAAATGTTTTCAACATGCTTTTGAGTTTAAGCCTTCTAAAACCAGAGTTAAAATGTATTGATTATGTGGAGGAACAAACTGGAGAAGCACTGTATTTTCACACTGCTCTTTATGTTAGATACAAGTGTCTTATGAACAGCTCAATCGTTTCAGCCTGAATTCAGCCGTCCAGGTTCAAAAGTGAAGTACATGAGTTTCAGCATGCTGATACGGATCATAGTACTCCTCCCTGTATCGATACACGTAGTGCCAATGAGCTGGTAACATTTACTTCTCTGAGCTTTGAGTATTCTTTATATATAGTACTCCAAGTAATTCTCCAAGATTGTAAAGTTGTAAATGTGCTTGTCTCACTAGAAAGTACCTGCCTACCCAGGAGCAGCAGCATTAAAAAAGTCCCTGGAGACTGGAACAACAACAAAAAAAAGGTACAAGGAACAGAGAAAAGTCCCTACAGCGCACTACACAACCTACACTTTACTCCACTGTTGGCATTTCTTTTACCAGTGGTGCTGAGTGTGGCTGCGTACAGGGCGGGTCCAGAAGGAAACCAAAAACACAACACCGTAACGACGACCATAAAAACATGACCCCTCAGCAGGCAGGCACTACAGTAACACTCAGAACCTCACATTTAGATAAAGACTTTTATAAAGGCTTTCGGATTATCATGTGCATATAAAAGTCGCCATTTTTATTTTGTAATCAGTGCTTTTTTATATGTAGACTCAATCAATTACATTAGACTCCCCAAAAAATCTATACAAAATATAACGCATCAAATGCAGATTGATTGTGCCACCATAGTCTCTCTGTATAATCCTGCGGGATGAGTAGCTTCAGTTTGTGTCTCTGTCTCTCCAGCCCTGGATCTGAATGAAAGTGTCTGAGGTGTGCTTTGTCCAGTGTGTGGAGCAACAAACGTGCACTTCCCTTTAATCTACTGACACATGAGAAACAAACCCAGTGATATGTACTGTAAAATGTCGTTCTACAGACTGTGCAGTGACTCTATCAGAAACTATCATGTGGCTGTATCCGTAGACTGCAGAATTGGAACTTGTGAAAAAAGAAGCTTCTTAATGTCAGAAAGTACAGTTTGTAGAATGTAGCACAACTGTTTTTCTTTTTTTAAATCATAAATAGCAATAGTTGTCTCCTTATCGGTCATACACTCTTAAAACAGATTTTTTACAGCTGTTTTAACACGTGTTAAAACATTGAAGACTTGTGTAGAAATGAGAATTTTCTGTGTAAACTAGCTCAACACATGTTTGTGTTAACCCATCAACCAATCACATTGCAGGACTTATAGCACACACTTGTGTTTATGTTTATGTTTATTTTGGATCCCCATTAGCGCAGTCTTGTTGACGCTACTCTTCCTGGAATCGTTAAAAATGATCTTACATTACAGATAAACATTAGATACATTGACTATACATTACAGAAATACATTAGATACATTAAAATATTATTAGAAGCAAAAGCCAATAATTTACATTTCTCACATCTCACATTGAATTTTTCATGTTTATATCCATATAAGTGTACAGTACACGTGAACATATAACCATAAAATTTAACCTCAGTACCAATAAACACACACATACTTCTCGATCTGTGCTTTATCTCTCAATGTTGATCTGGACAACATTATCTAAAATGAAAACTTACATTCTGTGAAGTAAAAACCTGTTACAGATTTAAAGTAAAACTACTTTAAATCTAATTAACTACAAATGGCAATAAACTACCTACCTACCTTGTAACATTCCCCTCTAGAGTTATTATCTTGGGAATTGAGTAACCAATCATGTTACAGGACCCACAACACTTCTTTGTGTTAACCTGTTACCCAATCAGAGTGTAGGACACACAGCAACATAAAATGTAGTCAGATCATTCAGCTCAGTGGGTGGGTGTGTACAATGCATGTCTCACAGCAAAGATCCCAGGTTCGATTCCCACGCCCCTCAAGCCCAGGATGAACTGAGATGCTTTGTTAAAGCTGGTTAAGCACTATACAGAACAAACTAGAGAAACACTTAGATTTGAACTATGCTCAATCATTTAATACAACAAACATTTCCTAACACAATCACTGTGTTAAAAAAACAAACACGTTTTGTGTTGTTTTTACCACATCTGTTTTAAGAGTGTACAGTCTCTGTCTAGTATAGGAATGTTTACTGTTATTGATTTTTGATTTTCTCTCACTTGTTCCTGTTTGGGCTCGAGGGGGCTGGAGCTGATCCCAGTGACTTTGGGCCTTAGATGGGGGAACACCTATCCTGATGTATGAGCCGGTTTCATTTGACTCCATGGAAACCGTCTGACGTCTCATTGGAGCTTGTTGGTTCTATGACGGGCGGGTCCTTTTTTGCATTAACCAATCACTGCTGTTTGTTTGTTACTGAACGTTACTTGTGCACTGTGACCAACACATCAGCTGTAGTCTGGTTTGTACAGCCTAAACGTGGACGTTAGTTAGTGATCGAAATGAAAGCAGCTGAAGCGGATCCATCATAAACAAGTTGAAATTTGAATCTTAACTTTCCAGCAGTTTAACATCATACTTGCGTTACTACAAACAGTCGCTTAAAATTGATGTCGCCACTTAATTTCTATTGACCTTAACACATGTCTTGAGGTGGGATAAAGCCACAGAACCTGAGGAGAACCCACAGTAACACAGGGAGAACATGCATCAGATCAGAAGATGCCAGGATTGTTCAGAAGCTCGAGCTCTTAATTACTTTGCTGATTCAATCTGAGTTTTGACAATATTGCCCAGCCCAAGTCTCCACTAAAGATGAAGCTGACTTTTGTCTTGTCCTGATCCTCCTCCGTCCTCCTGGCTGCAGGCGGGTGACTTCTCTTTGTCCCTCGTTATGTGTGCGTCCTGACCTCCTTAGGCTGCCTTCTAAAGCGAGGCAGCTGGAGCAGGCTTTTAAGACCCTTCCCGGCCCACTGTCTGCCAGGCCTGCCTCTTGTCCCTGTGTATTTGTGACCTGGTTAGCTTTATGGACATTTACCATGCATGGCTTCCCCGGCACTCACAGCCCACGGCCCCCACCCAGCTCTCGGTCAGGAAAACACGAGCTATATCAAGCAGATACACCCGAGTTTGGACCAATGCGGTGTGCACAATCCAGCTTTCATTCATGTTCGGGGACTCCTCCTTCCTCTGAGCCAGTTCAATGTTTTGTGAGCGCTGTGATCTTTTTAGTCTTTTTCTGAGCATTTCTACTACAGTTCCCTAGAATCACGTGTGTCTGTAAGCATGTCAGGGCAAGATACGTTATGTCTCACCTTCTAAAGCTTGGAGATTGAACCAAACCTAAAGTCATTTCTGAAATAGAAAATGCTATTTCATAGACAAACGTTTGTCTGGTCTAATACATGAGATGGCAAAGTACAGTAGTACTATTAAAGGACAGGAAAACATTCTCAAAATACTTTAAAAATTCTGACACATTTCTCAATATTGATTATTTACTCTTCTGTGTTATCCTTTCAAGTAGGGATGTCACGATATCAAATTTTAGAATCACGATTATAGCAAAAGGAAAAATCACAATTTTGCGATTATTCACGATTATCGGCATAAAGAAAAAAAAAAATATATATATATATATATATATATATAACAAATTTTAAACAAGATTTTTTTTTTTTTTTTACATTATTGTCCCTTTAATGATTGCTCTAATATTCTCAATATACTTACAAGGAGAGATCCATTGCTAACTAAAATATTATGTGTGATATATGTCACGTGACTCACGAAGGCGACGTCATCCATACGATTTGTTTTCCCAGCGTGTCGTCACGTGACGCCTGCAGCGTCTCTGCTTTAGTTTTACTTTCAGGTCGAGTTTATGTCAAATGAAGCATAAATACTCGTTTATTTTTGCCGTGAGCTGCGTGATTCTCTCTGAAGCACTTCGTTTAAAGGATTTACGTTGTTTCTTGACCTTTACTTGGACGAACAGCGAGGGATGATCGTATCGAAGATGCTGGATCATGTTGGATGTGTTAGCGCTTTTAGCGGCAACTTTTCAATGACACGTTTTGCGTATTGGACACTTATCACTTATCAGCCTGCACAGTGCCCTGGTCATCTTTAAAACAACCCCCGACTTGATTCTTTAGATGGATACAACTCCTGAAGCGCTAACTTCAGCAGCCTTAACGGTGAGTTGACAAGACACGCTGTTCTCCGCTGTCGTTGCGCACGCACCTCACAGAAGACGTAAAAGACGTGTTTGTGGTTTACCGTGAGTTGTAAAAAGTCTACGAATAACCTACCGTGGGGGAAAAAATTCGCAATTATTGAAAAACCAGTTAATCTAGACATCCCTACTTTCAAGTCGATCAAAGAAAAGGAACAACATTTTTCGCAAAAACATGCCAGGTTGAGGGCCATAGTTTGTTCAACTCTGCCCTAAACTCAAGTATTAAAGATAGTCTACAGATTAGTGTAGTAGTCAAGACCAAGACCTTTCTGAGACCACAGAGTCCCAAGACTGAGACAAGACCTTTTATAGGTCAAGACCAAGACGAGACTAAGACTTTTGAGACCACAGAGTCCCAAGACTGAGACAAGACCCTTTATAGGTCAAGACCAAGACGAGACTAAGACTGCCGTCCACCGAGAGCAAATCAAGACAATCTTTTATACCATACCATACAATTATTAGTGTTTACATGATCTTATTGTGAAGTGCTTCTTGTAAACTGTGTCTGGGACGTGTCATCACATTCCTGGTGGAGGTTTAGCAGAGCCTCGTGGCAATGAAAGGTGGTCTCTGTGTCCAAGACAAGACTGAGTTTAAGTTAAGACAGAGTCCAATAATAAGATTTTAAAAATCTATTGAAGATTTAGTCATTTGTGGTAGGCATGACTGAATAGAAATGTCTTTACAGTGAGTGGAGCCCTGAGCTGTTCAGGAAGGACATTCCAAAGGCCAAGCTCGTGGGGCTGCTGCGGAGAAGGACCACTTGGTTTTGGGTGGACTGTTTGCACTGCAGAGTAGTCTGGTGGTGGTGTGGTCCAGAGCTCTGCGAGGTATGAAGGTTTTATAGACACACACTGGTTCATGAGGAAGTGTATTTGTTGTTGGATAGGGACCCAGTGCAGGGAACACAGGATGGGCGTGATGTGTTCAGATTTACTCACCCTGGCAGCGCTGTTCTGGATGTACTGTCGTCTTTTTAGACTCAAGATGAGGAGGACTAGTCTAGCCTGGAGGAGATAAAGGCATGGACCAGCAGGAGAAAGAAAGGGGCAGAGTTTTGATATGTTTAGCAGGGAAAAAAAAGTTGAATTTTGCAGAAATGTTGAAAGTGTGCTTCAAAATGTCTCCTGTACTGTGAGATAAGCGTATTGTGAAAGTAAACGCTCATGCTGTAGCCGTGTGTGTTCTGCTTTAACCATTTGCTCCTTTGTGCTGCTGACGGACCAAAGCTGCCACTGTGGAGGATGTGGAATGTTATGATTGAGGTGGAAGAGTGTGAGCTGACGAAGGTGTGTCGCGTGGCCACATCCGCTGGAGCACCACTCCTCCCTCCCTCCCCCCGCCCTCCTCCTCCTCTATCGCTGCTGCTGCTGCTGCTGCTGCTGCTGGAGGGCCTGAATAATGTAGAGCACTACTTCCCCTCTCCACTGCCTCAGCTCGGCTCCTGCACATTCTGCACATGCCTCTGCTCACTACTCACTGCACACTACACTACCGTGCATTACACTGCACTGCACTACACTACACTACACTACACTACACTACACTACACTACACTACACTAGACTACACTAGACTACACTAGACTACACTAGACTAGATTAGACTACACTAGACTAGACTACACTAGACTACACTAGACTACACTACACTACACTAGACTAGACTAGACTAGACTACACTACACTAAACTAGACTACACTAGACTACACTACACTAGACTAGACTAGACTACACTAGACTACACTACACTAGACTACACTAGACTAGACTACACTAGACTACACTAGACTACACTACACTAGACTACACTAGACTAGACTACACTAGACTACACTACACTAGACTACACTAGACTACACTACACTAGACTGCACTACACTAGACTACACTACACTAGACTACACTACACTACACTAGACTACACTAGACCAGTGGTTCTCAAAGTGGGGTGGTCCTGGACCATCTGTAGGGGTCCCCCAAATCTCTTTGAAACATTGATCATATTTTAATATAACAATTGTCTGTGATTTACCATCCTAAACCTAGAATTTTGGATAGAAACGATGGATAGCCTTGAATAGAAACAAATAAACCAGTAAAATGACCAGAGGAAATTAACCATTTATTCAAATTTGATATATAGCTTAACTTTAATTTCTGAATTTTAATGTGATACCAGAGCGAAAAGTGATAGGGGTCCTTGGAAGATTTTCGAGCCGATAAGGGGTCCCTGGACTGAAAAGTTTGAGAATCCCTGCACTAGACTACACTAGACTACACTAGACTAGACTACACTAGACTAGACTACACTACACTACACTAGACTACACTACACTAGACTACACTAGACTAGACTACACTACACTACACTACACTAGACTACACTAGACTACACTAGACTAGACTACACTAGACTAGACTACACTACACTAGACTACACTACACTAGACTACACTAGACTACACTACACTAGACTAGACTACACTAGACTAGACTAGACTAGACTAGACTACACTACACTAGACTAGACTACACTAGACTACACTACACTACACTACACTAGACTACACTAGACTACACTAGACTACACTACACTAGACTGCACTACACTACACTAGACTACACTAGACTACACTACACTAGACTATACTACTCTAGACTAGACTAGACTAGCCTCCACTAGACTACACTAGACTAGACTACACTAGACTACACTACACACACTACATACACTACACACACACAGCTGTGTGTGTGTCTAACTGGGACTCTTGGGCGGTATTGTATTCTGACCACCAGTATGTAATTGTGATTTGATTTGTGTTTTAATAACAGATTTCACGTTTGGATTGTGTTTTGGAGAATGAACAAAATGAAATATGTGTAGGGTTGTGGTCGACTGAAGACATGTCCCATCGAGCGATTAATCGACTTAAAAAGGGGCAGAGCAAAGTTTTTGATTTGAGCGTTTTCAGTCTTTTTGAACCCAATGCAGAAGTTACAATAAATTGTCCCGAAAAGCAAAAACAGAGATGAGATAAAAGGTAATTTTATGATCCTTATTAGGGCCTGACAAGTATGACTTTTTGGGAACCGATACCGATATAGAGGAGGCTGGGGCGCGCCGATAACCGATATGACAGTCGATATAATTAGCGATAGAAAAATACTTTTTTATTAGGAGCAGGTGTTAAAACAACCATGGCTTTAGTGATTTTAAGTTGGGTTTATGTAGGTCACATTTAGTGTTACTTTGAAGAGGCTAAAGGTGCGGCTAGCCTCATTAATATGCCTGACGAGAACGAGCCGAGGCAATGTTGTAGTTGATAGCATCTTGAGCTAACTGTTAACTACAGTGAGCTAAAATGAAAGTTAAAACAAACACGTTTTCAACACTCACCGCACAGAAAACCTCTTCTCAGATCACAAAAATAATTCCTTTAATCCAAGCTCCAAACGACTGTCCGTAGTGAGAAAACCAACTTCTTCTTGTTGACAGCAGCCATGTGTCCTCCTTTCTCTTCTCCACACTGACACTTTGATGAAATAAGTCCTTTCTGTTGTTACAGGCGTACTAAGCTGTGATGAAGTTATTTCCTTTTCTTGAGTTAGTAGCTGAGTTGAGAGAGCATTTAATTCCAGCGCTGCCTCAGAGCGCACTAGTATAAAGCAGAGCGTCAGCCTGGTGCTCCACAGACTAATTTAATGACTACACTAAAGAGCATAGTATGGTTGTATTCTGGAAGCTCTAAGCTTTAAAACGGGGTACAACATGCCCAGAATAACGACAGCTGGAACCAGAAGATTTCAAGTTGAAGCCTCAGACCATGAGTTTGTGTTTTGTGATCTTTTGTGTACTGAATCTTCTCACCAAGACTTGCCTGGTGAGAAAACTACAGTAGATTAGCTGATTTCAGACCATAAAATCTGAAGTAGGAAATAAGAATTTGATTTTGTCCCACAGTGCTAGTTCTGCAACATACATTAGACACACAAAAGTGAAGTGCTCCAGCTTTCACGTCTCCAGCGTTCGAGCGCCTGCCTCTCCTCCTGACCCGAGGAAAACCCGCTCCTCTCGGCCCAGCTCCGCTCTGCTCTGCTCTGGCGTCACAGCTCACACTAGCCCCTCCTCCGGCACCTGTCTAAAAATAGCCCACAGTGTGATGGAGGCGGAGGCGGAGGCTGAAGCTGGGCTCTGCAGTACAGGCCTGATGTCACACCTCCGAAGCTCCAGCAGCCTGATGAAAGAAAGAAAGAACGAATGAATGAACGACTCTGGGCTTGAACTGGAGGTTTTTGGAGTTGGATCCCATCTGGACTTGGCGGTGTGTGAATGTTTCCGGAGCTCTTCCACAGTCTGATTGTGATGAGTCGTGGCATTGTCGTGTCAGCTCAGCGTGTGTGTGTGTGTGTGTGTAAAGAGAGAACACAGGTATCTGTGTGTCAGACAGGCTCACAAGCATTAGTCGAATGCTAACAGCTCTGTGTGAGGAAGAATCTGGTCTAATACTATACAAAGAGATTGATATGTCTTCTTTTCATTATATTGTCACAGAAATGCTTATTCTTTACGATCATAAATGAAGATAAACTTTGTTGTCTTCTCAAAATAAATAATTTTCTTTTGTATGATCATAAACTGCAAATATATTTATGTAAATTTATTTAGGTTTATTTATAGAACGACAATATAGACATTTTTAAAATATATAGTTTGGTACTAAAAATTTATCCAAGCCAAAATACAACAAAATATGCAATATTGCACACACTACAAAAAGAAAAACCTAAAACACACACACACACACTCAAAAATGTTGTATAAAAATATTTATTGAACTTTGTATTGTGCAGCTCAGGCATGCAGTTAATTATAATAGGGCTGCAACTAACAATTATTTTTGATAATCGATTATTTGGACGATTATTCTTTCAATTAATTGATTAGTTGCTTAGAACGTAGAAGTCATGTGACTAAGTGATTTTTTTTTTTTTCAGTATTGTTGCGTGTGGATATTTGGAGGTGTAGTCTATACTCACAAAATAGTTTTTTCATCAAACACTGACAAAATGAGCTAAAATGGCCTTAAATAAGATTGGGAGTTCTTAACTGAAATAATTTGAGCATTGTTTTACTGGCTTAAAATAAGATTTGAAAATGTATTTTTTAGCTAAACATAAGAAATACAAGCATTTTCTCATTTGAAATTTGCCAAAAAATTGGACTCCACTTGAAATAATCAAATATTTACTGGGCTTGACATTAAGGGTTGTCCCGTTGCCCGCGGCAAGTAAATAATTTTTCCGGGCAAGTGCTTTGCTCTCCTTAGTTGCCCGAATGGGCAAGTGAAAAATCTGCGTAATTTTTTTTTTTAATTTAAAAAAGTGTTTCTCAAAATGCAGGTTCCTTGGTCCTGAACTCAAAAAGTCAGTGGCCACTGCAGTGAGCAGCCAGTTTGTGACTCTTTGGACCTGAAACTAGTTTGCACTAAACTTGACATAATCAAAACAAAATAAAACACTATCTGAACACCACACAGATTAGTCGCCACACTAAGCTGATCTGCAGTATTTTTAATGGTCAAAATCTATGCTCTTTATTACCAGAAGTATTTCTTAGATCTGGAGAATGGAACTAATATGACAAAATGAAGTAAAGGTTTATGAGACATTTAGTTGAATATATTGCCCTATACAGGGTATCATGGCATTTATTATTGGTTAACATTTCACTGAGGCAAATAACTACAATCCTAGTAAAGAAGTTAAATGTTTCAATTTTTAGTTTTTGTTTGTTAGCTTAGTTGCTCTATTTCTCAAAGGTAGCAGTGAGCCAAGGCATATTCTGTGCAGCCTATAGGCCTGTTTTTGTTTTTAAATTGTTTAAAATATAAACATAAAATGCAGTAAGCAACAATGGCAATAATGACAGAATACAAAGTAAATTGAAAATCTAAAGACGGACTAAATTTGTTGACAACAAATTATGTATATCTTAACCTAAACTAGCAGTTCTTCAAATCATTCCCGAGTCTCCATCTCCAGGCTGTTTTCTGTATCTAATAAGAATTAGTGGTAAAATTCCAGACTCAACTCTGCACTAAAATAATAATCCAGTTTGGGTTCTACAGGCTAAATGTTACAGTCTTAATATTGAGGCCTACAAGATTGTACAGTTTTCAAAATGAACAACCCCAGGGCACCTAAAGGACTTAAAGAAATAGAAAGTAGGACTGCTCAATAATGGCTCTTGTTCTCTACTTAGGCCTTGGTCGTGAGAACACCCTGGACAGAGAGGGTAAACATACAGACACCCTCACAAAACCCATGGGAACATGGAGAGAACATGCAAACACCACCTAGAGAGATCTTCAGAGGTTGATTTTAATTCAAAGCAACTATCTTCTTTACATTTTGTTTTAATTAGCGATTAGTACAATCATTTTTTACCAAAAGATAAGGTGGGTTATCAGCACTTTTGAAGAGAATATACAAATATTTTTGTGTATTTTGTGTGGAAACACGTTACAAACACAGTTTTGAGTTTATGTTAAAAATCTTGATGAGTGTGTTTTAAAAGATGAGCCAAATGCAGAATGTAAATATCCATATGGGCAAAACGTTGATACGAACACAACATTTTTAAAGGGGACCTATTGCTAGCTCATTTCTACTATGTATTTAAGAATGAACTATAATCTAAACAAATAGGTCAGTAATTTACATATTACAAATACAAAATTTATGTTAAACAGCTAGGAAGTAGAAAGAGGTCTGTTTACTTCCAGTACAAAACTACAGAACTGATAAGCTCTGCCTCTTCATTGTAAGATTTTAATGTAACAAGCAGCAGATTTAAAATTTGTAATAGTTATTGTTGTAATGTGGCTTGTCTCCTATGACATTTTGAAAAGTAGATCATATTAATGAAGGACAAAGAGGGATTTTTAATTGATACTATTTATTGTTATGTGAGTTAACCCCTTAATATTTTGGATCATTTTCCCTAAAATGCAGTCCAACTAAAATTTTACAAATTCAAATTGAAACCATTTTGAGCCCTTTAGTCACAAACAACTGTCTGGACTGTTTGTGAACTTGGAGCTTTGTACTTTTATGGAGCATTCAGACCGGACAGCGTATTTGCGTTTTTGCGTCCATTTTCAATGTTAAGCTAGTGATTGCGGTGCGTATTGGCATCTGTTGACGCGCGTTTCTGCATCTGAAAACGCAATGTTTTGCTAAGTGGAAGCTCAAACCTGCTGCGGCGGACACAACTTCGCTCGAGGCTGCGGCGAACGCAGGAGTTGTGAAAATCCATCTTCAAACGCGTTGGAAGTCTGAGTCAACCAATCAGAGACTCTACTCCTGTGACATGTGACATGCTGCTGTTCTCCTCTCACATCAAGAGGAAAGGACGACTGTTTACTGAAGTCTTTTAATCACTTTTTTAACAAAGGTCGATGTTTTGGGGCTTTTTTCAAAGACTTGGTCGTTCATTGCTCTGAAAATCTGGCGACACAAAAACAACATGGACATGATCTGGACTGACAACGCCTCTCATGGATCTATTCAAATGCTGGTTGTGGTGTTTAAACCTGCTGTACGACGTAACACTGGAGAAGAACAGAGACAGCAAAAGAACTGTCTGGAGGAGGAGAAAGTTGTGTGATCGGGTAAACTACATTTTATAAATGCAGCAGCCTCTTTCTCCTTCTCTCTCTCAGGGATCTGTCTATGAGCAAAACACAACCTGTAAACAAGCGGGAACTTGAAGAAGCGCGTTGGGGCGTTAAAAATGTCTTTTTGTTCCCCAGCGCTCGATGCGCATCGTGGCGTTTTGGACGCCTATTTGGGCGTCAGCTTCGAAAATGTTCTGCGTCAAAATACGCTTTAACGTGCAAATTTAGACGCTTAAACGCTGTCCTGTCTGAACGCAGCATTAGTCTTTGATGCCTGATTGACTAATCATAAGTGAGAACAAGCTCTGCACAGAGGAAAAAGAGATTTTAAGTCAGTAAAGCTGTTTGCAGTTTGGGCACAAATGACACTAGTTTGGGTAGTTTTGGGGTTTGGACAAATTCTCTCAACAGTTGAAACTAAAAATGTGTTTAATTTTTAGAATGCATCTTTAACCTTTTTTGAAGCTTGTTTTATTCTTCAAATGACTGAAACCCAAGGATTGATTATTGTTTGTAGAATCTGAAAAGAAAATGTTCTTTCTAAATGTTCTTTGAGTCTGCATATATTCATCTGTAAAATATTTAATTTGAAATATTTTATTGCACAAAAAATCGGACTCGTGAGGAACATCCTTTTGATTTTTTCCAATTAATTTAAGTATAATTTACAACATTGTGATGAGTGAATCACAGTTTACAGAGTCACAATGGCTCTTGTTTGCTCTTGACAATGCACAGAAATGTATAGATACTGTACTTTACAGTAGATTCACAGTCATTACGACAGTTATGATTGTAATTATCATTAGTTCATTGGAAAAAAAATTGAAAAAATAATTGGTTCTAACAACACTGAAAAAAAACATGTAATAAAAAGACGAAAGATAGCTCCTGTCTTTCATCTGGTTTACATTTTAGATTTCTGTTGTTTTGATTCCAGACTAGAGTAAAAATATATATGGCCACATTGGTGTGCATATAAAAATAGTTTTTTTTTTTTTTTGGGCAAGTAGATTTGGGTGTCGGGCAACTAAAAACTGTGGCCACTTGCCCGGTGGGCAAGTGCTTGAAAATTCTTAATGTCATGCCCTGATTTAATTTTGGCAAATTTCATTTGTAGAATTATCAGAATCACTCGACTTCAGTCACATTTACTCAAATCAAGATCAAATTTCTGTAAATGTCTTTTATAGACCAGTTAACAATTATTCGATTACTAAATTAGTTGTCGATTAATTCAATCAGTGATTAGTTGCGATTAATTGATGATCTTGTTGCAGCTCTAAATTGCCCAGCTCTACTATGAATATAGCGTCACAGTTCTGAGCGTTGTATCTGCAGCGAGCATGGAAGTATAATTGGAACTGGAAGATGAGCCCAAGATGGCGGCCCGTTGTTTTCAGTGGCTTCTGCTCAGTGGCGCATTGATGCCGAAAAAGATTTTTACTTCCGCGCTCTTTCCTGAATGCGGGCTAGCGCCTCCCACTACCGTGACGTCAGAAAAGTGACAGCGTGATCAGTTCTGACCAATCAGAGTCAGAGCGATGGTGGCCTGAGCGGGGGGAGAGCGGCGGAGGAGCGGGGGAGCGGTAAGCTAGGTTAAACACCGTTTAAGCGTTTGGGGCGTCGAAAAAAATTGAAAATTTATGTAGTGAAACTAGAGAGAAATACCTTCAAAATGAGACCTTAGTTAAAGCTGTAGGTGCAGTGTTCGTGACGAAAAATGCATTGACGGTCTATGGGGACATTTTTCTTGGGCCCAACCCCTGCAGTACCGTGGAGCGACCTGATCGCCACTCACACCGGGAAACAGGGGGCGGAGCCCAATCCAGATAATATAATACATCCATGGCAGCGAGCCTTACCTCCGTGAGCACTTCAATGTAGCCTCCCGGCCCTTCACACACTCACAAACACAGATGTGTTAGTTTAAAATACACCATTGTCTCCGTCTGCGCCGCACACCACAGATTCACGCAGTTTTTATGAAATATATAAATTAAGCAAATTATCTTTTAACCCCTAATCTTAATCATCATCAGTTTACCATGTTGTACTAACAATGTAGTCGAACCTGTCAGACGCACTTTAATGTTCACATTTGTTTGGCCTTCGGTTAGCAGGAGCTTTATTATTTCTATACAAGTCAGATTGAGTTGGAACAGGTCCATGTCAAAGAGAAATATCCACCTCTTGTCTGGAGTGCTTGGGCTTTTAGTGTCTGTGCTGTAGTTCTACACGAGAGGCCACATACAGGTACAAGAACTGAGCGTGTGTCCAGTGCACGTCCTGTCTGAAGACCCGTGGCGGTGAAAGTGCGGCGCAGGATTGAGGTCAGCGAGAAGGCCACCGCATTCAGGATCATCAGCAGGTTTTGTCTTAACCCGATTTGTCCCGAGGAGCTGAATCAACTGTGTCCCAGCAGGATTACCGGGATGACATTGAAGAGTTTAGAGAGGCAGAGCGTCCAGGGCGTCAGACGCACCTCACACCGCTGCTCTCTCTGGACCGTGAGCTTTACAGGAGCTGAACACGCACACGCGACGGTAATGCAGGCTGAAACCAGGGCTGGAGCTGGAGCTGGGGTCGGTTGTTTCTGTTCGGGATGGTCAAAGGGGAAAGAGATGCTTGTGTTTGTCTTTAAGAAGGAACAGGTTGGACTGGTGTTTGTCTTATCTGTAGCTAATGTTGAGATTATGGCACTGGATTGGAAAGATCTGTGATTTTTTTTCCAGCTCAAACGGTTGTGGCGTAGTAGTTCTAATTAATATGTTATTGTAGTTTAGGGCAACAACTAACGATCATTTTTTTAAATCCAGACAAAGGTAAGGTCATGTTTATTAGCTTACGTTCATGTACATTCACATTTACAGAGATGCTTGTACAGCTCATTTGCATCTGGAGTTCTGGGGAGGCAGTGTTTTTAGTCGTAAAGGAAACCGTAGCATTCGAAGAAAACCTACACGGACACGGGAGAACATGCAAACTCCACATAAAAAAGGCCCAGAGCCGCCCGGGAGTTGAACCCAGAACCTTCTAGCTCTGAGAAAATGTCTGTCGCTTGAGGACATTTCTAGGTGTGGTCTATGTTTACTGACTAAATAGTTTTTTTCATCAAACACAAAAAAAAAAAAGATCTAAAATGTTAATTAGAGCATGGGTTCTTGAATTAAACAGCAACAATTTTTATTTGAGACTTGTTTTACTGCCTTAAAAGAACTTTTGCCGATGGAACAATCATAAAAATGTACTGCTTAACTAAACATAGCTAAGCAATGCAAGCATTTAGCCACACACACGACAAACTCCACTTGAAATAATCACAAATTATTAGTTTTATTGGCAGAATTCATGAGTAAAAATCAAAACCAAATCTGGGTTTACTAATACCAGTCCTATTTAAGATGATGAGGAAAAGCAGTAAACTTACACATCTTCTTTGCCATTTTTGCACGATTGCCCAATTTCTACACGTTAACAATTATTAAATTCCTAAGTAATTGATTAGTTGTGATTAATTGATGAACTTGTTGCAGCTGTAGTGTAGTTAAGCTATATTGATTTAGAATGAATAGCAACAAAAAGAAATGGGACTGAGACTAATCTGCCTTTTTAGATAAAAACTGTTTCTTTTTCCTTGCCGAGAAGGAGGGTCTAAGGACAGAAGGAGGGTCTAAGGACAGAAGGAGGGTCTAAGGACAGAAGGAGGGTCTAAGGACAGAAGGAGGGTCTAAGGACAGAAGTAGGGACTAAGGACAGAAGGAGGGACTAAGGACAGAAGTAGGGACTAAGGACAGAAGGAGGGACTAAGGACAGAAGGAGGGTCTAAGGACAGAAGGAGGGACTAAGGACAGAAGGAGGGTCTAAGGACAGAAGGAGGGACTAAGGACAGAAGTAGGGACTAAGGACAGAAGGAGGGTCTAAGGACAGAAGGAGGGTCTAAGGACAGGGGATGCTCTGGACAATCATTCATCTGCTCTACTAATAATCTGCTTTGACATGCTTGATCAAATGTTTCATTGAATATGTATTGTTTTATTTTGATTTGCTAAAATTAATAATCTTGGAAGTCCTCAGAGATGACTGTTGTTGTGATTTTGGGCTATACAAAAATAAATTGATTTGATTTGAAGTAAACTGCACAGTAGCAGAGTGGTTAGCGCTCTGGCTTCCCCATAAGGAGGTCGTCGTGGGTTGCATGTTCTCCTCGTGTCAGCGTGGGTTTCCTCCGGGTACTCCGGTTTCCTCCCACCTCCAAAAACATGTATGTTTAGGTTAATTGGCATCATTGTAAGTTTCCATGTGAGTGAATGAGAGAGTGAATGTTTAACTGTTTAACAAATTGGCCACTGTCCAGCGTGTTCCCGCCTAAGGCCAAAGTCACTGGGATAGGCCCAGTCACCTGCGACTCCTAACAGGATTAAGTTGTAGAAATATAAAATGAAAACAGTTTTCAAAGGCCATACCTGTTTGTCAAAGCCTGGTCTCGTCAGATCTCAGAAGCTAAGCAAGTTAGGCCTGGTTAGTACTTGGATGGGAGACCGCTTGAATACCAGGTGCCACGTGGGATGACAAAAGTGGATTGTCGTTGTGTCTTTGGGCAAGACACTTGACCCACACTGCCTCAGTGTCTGTTACACTGGGTGAGTGGAGACTAGATTGTGTCTGGAAAGGTAGAAAAGCACTATATAAATAGACCATTAAATATGTTTCTGTGTAAATGATTTGCTGAAGCATTGATTCTAGTGCCTTTTATTTTTTCAAGCAGTTTGGGTTGAATAAATGATTATTTTATAAAGACACTTTTGCCACGCCCCCTTTTTAGAGGATTACTGGATGGATGGGACTTGTCTTTAGTCGACCACAGCCCTATTACACAGACAGTGTCAAATCCGTCTTTCAAATGTGTATTCTGAGCCTTGGTTTGGCTAAAAAAAAACCTAATGTGTTTTTTAATGTATTTGGTATAAAACTGTGGCATTAGTAGATCAGACATTTACGTTTGGTTCATTGCAGTTCACAAAATTGATCTAAGACGTCCTAGAAATACAGCTCTGTTGACTTGTTCTAATCTGCAGAACTGATAAACTCATCCTTTTCATTCTTAATGTGAGGACTGAGAGGCAACAAAAAGGACATTTTCTCCTGTAAGAGCTCAGAATACAATTAAAAACCTGCTACATGTGAGAAAACTCGTCTTTGAACACTGGCTTTGTAACTGACATGCAACAACAACCGGTTAACAGTGGCAGAAAAGCAGATAAACAAAGACACAGTTGAAGTAATTAACCCAGTTCTGCCACACTACTGGGCTGCACTTAACGATTATTTTGGTTTTCGATTAGTTGGGCGATTATACTTACAATGAATCTACTGTATTAGCTGTTTAGAACGCAGAAGTGACTCCATTTGATCTCCATTTTTTGATTTTTCGATGAATTGCCCAGCCCCAATCCAGATACTCATTGTGGTTTGTTCAAGGTTTATGTTTCAACTTTTTTCTCTCGCTCGTACAGTGCTGTGTGAGTGGAACAGCTCCTTACCTCCAATGAACTGTGTGGATTGTAGGACAGCATAGGAACAATAAAATCAAATCATGAACGAGCTGCTGTTTGGGTGAAATTGTGAACTTTTGTTTGTGAAATGTCACGCCGGAAATTTTTCCAGACTGCCGGAGCGCTCCGGAGCCCTTTTTGGTAAAGTTATGAAAACAAGACACTAGGGCTGTAGTTCTTTAGTCGTTTAGTCGATTAATTGGTCGATGGAGTCTTGGTCGACCAACATTTTACTAGTCGAACAATTCTTTTATTTAGATTATAAGGAATTTGTATTCACAGAAACAGAATCATTGGTCTGAACTGCCTTTTTTACATAAACACACAGTTTGTCACAATACTAAAATTTCCAACCTGATTTTGATATGAAGGAATACACTTTTTTTCAAATGGACTGACATTTTCAATTTAGCTTCAAACCAGATTTGATGAAACTCAAGATTATTTTAAAACTTTCAGAAAATATCTTTGCAGAAAATATCACATTTTGTTCAATTTTTGTCCTGTTAATGTTATTCGTATTTGTCAAATTAGCATCTTAGCTTCAGAGCTTTTGCCACGCCCCCTTTTTAGTCGATTAATCAGCCGATGGGACATGATTTTAGTCGACCAAGAATTTCTTACTGTGCGGAGAAAAATCCAACAGAAAATGAAGTGACGTGAAATAAGCCCAAAACACGGCGCATGTGTTCTTTGTTTACATACACATAAACTCCCCGAAACTCCCAAGTTGAGCGTGAATCCCCGTGAACTCGTGGTCTCGCGAGGCCAGCAGAGTCCAGTACATACACATACATATTCTGGAGGCAGTGTGAGTGACGACCGGACCCAGACGGATACGGATCTGGATCTGGAGGCAGTGTGAGCCCGGTGTAATATTTTTGTTTGATCTATACGGCTGTCTGATCAAGTATTAGACCCACGAACTGTTGATTTTGGTTCACCTCCGTCATGTCACTTTGAGTTGTTTTTATCTCTTGTAATAGTTGTGTTTCCATTACAAAATCTGTTGCTGATGACTTGAATAAATAGTTGTGTTTATTGATAAAACCTGTTGCAGACCTTGAATGTTTGTCGTCGCCCTGCTGGATTGCGTCTTGTCGTCCTGTGTCTAACCACTCTCTCCTCTCTCTCTGTGTGTGTTTGTGTGCAGATCAGCAGAGTCTAGGTGGAGGAGAGAAGCCCAGCATTAGAAGAGGAAAATGAGTGAATTGGAACAGCTACGCCAGGAGGCTGAGCAGCTCAAGAGCCAGATCCGAGTAAGTCCCATTCACAAACACGGGCAACTTTCACGGCCCTTTTCTACTCGGCTCGCTTGACCTGGCCCTGGTGTAAAGCTTTTCCATTTGGGACCAGGGACTTTTTTTTTTTTTTAGTCCCTCCTTCCCTTCAGGGCCCAAACAACAAGAGTAGACTGTAAACATGATGTAAGCACGCTGTCAGAAGTAGGGCTCGCACAGGCTGGTCCACGAGAAAGGTCAAGCACGACTACTTTAAGACCGGCCACTAGTGCAGGGCTGGGCAATTGTTTTGACTCGAGGGCCATATTCAAACCCAGAAAAGTGTGTCAATATTGGTATAACAAATTTTGACACATATCTTTGACAGAATACAGAAGACCAGTACAAAAAAAAAGGTTTGCTCCACCATAATAAACTTGTAACATTTTGAGATTAAGCTAATGCTTTTATAAAAATAAAGTCGAGCTTAAGAAAGTTTTGCAATTACTATTAAAAAAGTGAGAAAAAAATATGTTTTTTTTTTTCAAAGAATAAAGTTACGTTTATAAAAAGAAGCTGTTTAATCGATTTTTGTTTTATGAGATTAAAATTGTAATTTTACAAGAAAAAATAAAACTAAATCATATCAGGACTTACTCTTGGAGTAGTCAAATGTTTGCATTAAAACACAGATGTCCATGTTTCTAACAATGTTCCATGATCCGAATTACAATTTAAGAACACAAATCTTCAAGTTTAATATTGAAACATTTCTTTTTATGCTTTGACTCTTTATACTTATAACATTATGAATTAGAGAAATCTTGAGATGTTTATTGCTGTAGCCCAAGTATTTGTCTCTTAAACTTTCCTGTTTCTCAAAAACATGTTAGGGGCCTGATTGAAACAGGTCGCGGGCCGGAATTTGCCCAGGTCTGCACTAGTGGAAGAATAAGATCAGACCTGGACTGTTTTAATCATGTGTCTCTACAGTTGGATGTTTCTACATGTCTCCTCTCTGTTCTTCTGTCTGGAGGTGCACCCCGTCAGTACGCTGTGTCTGCCCTGGTCAGGGTTCGTACAGTCATGGAAAACCTGGAAAAGTCATGGAAAATGAAAATCCAATTTCCAGGCCCTGGAAAAGTTTGGAATTTTACTGGGTTTGGAAAAGTTTGGAAAATGACAACAAACAGGGCTCGAGACTATACGCCATCCCCCGAATGTGAGCCTTGCTGGTTTCAGCTGCGTCTTCCTCCACCTCACCAGAGCAGACCGAAGTGGAGCGGAGTGGAGGGAGGAAGCGGCTGATGCTAATGCAGCAGCTGCGTGTCCTGTCCACTCCTGTCTGTTCTTTGGCCTAAAGCGCTCCACACCTTGTGATCCACGGGAATAATTACATGGGATTCATCAAATTTTGTTCACACTCGAGTTTTTAAGAAAAGGCATTACGCGAGAGCACACGCGGCACCGCTAGCCCGATGCGATGTTAGCTTCTATCTAAACTTTTTTCGAGTTGTCAGACGGCTTCATGCGGCTCATTTGAGCAGCAGCTTTGTTACTAAATGCGTTAAAACTCTTCTACACTAACTTCACATCGTGTCACAGAAGTCAGTTTGTGAGAGTTAACAGATGCTAAACTATGATGCTAACACAGCTAATCTGATGTGCTGCTGCTGTATTCCACCTGCTTTAACCTGCATCTGTCACACAATCACAAAGCACAAAGATAAACTCTCTCTCTCTGTCTCTCTAGGCTGCTGTCAAATACAAATTAAATGTTGACAATTGTTTTGGAAAAGTCATGGAAAAGTTTTGGAAAATCATAAAACACAATCTGTACGAACCCTGCCTGTGCACCTCTGCCTCACATAGCACACGGACTGTCCGCTCCTAAACGCTTTCCCCAGCTAAGTGCACAGATCCATTCACCTGAGTCGGGCTCTGTGGAGCGACAGTTTTTTGGTCTTACAAAGTTTTCCGATGCGGCTTGTGAGAGATGGAGACGAGGACTGGTCAGCGAGCGAGTCACAGAGTGTACGATGTGTAGAACCAGGACTTCACATGGATTTGTGTTTCCGTCTCTGTTTAAAACAAACTAACCAAACGTTCCACAGCTCAGAGTGTGAGAGTGACACAGACTCACACTTAAGCTGATGTCAGAGCGATGACTCCGCCCCTCTCCATGCACAAGCTTTTTTTTTTTTACTTTTTGTAAAATCCAAGAGCCTCAGCTTTATTACAGAGCATTAAGTAGTCTAATGTTTCCTTATTATAAGACCAGTATTAAGATATTTCTAATAATAGCCCATGTGAAATCCTTGTGCTTGGATCTTTTTTTTTAATGATGTTATGGACTAGTCTGAGTCAAATCGACTAACTCTCTTGATTACTCGACTACTAAACTTCCGTAGTCGTACAACCCTTAGTCAGAAGCTGACTGGGTGAAAGTAAAATGTTTGTGATGACCATTCCAGAGGCAAATAAACACCACTGTATCCTCGCATGTAAACCTGCTACACACGAGAGTCTTAAGGATGTTTAAACGTGAGACAAAAAGAAGAATCTTACAAATGTGACCATCCTCAGAGAGCAAAGTTTAAACAGTCCTACAGAATAACAGGATAAAGTTGTGCTACTAAAACTAGCATCAGCTGTTTCCTGTTTGAAAGCTCTTTCCCACCAGGCCGAGGGTCGCCCGTATAAACAGGTTTGACCAGCGTCTCACATGTTTAGTGTGCCGTGCCGTACAGAAGCCAGTCCAATACTTTGCTTTTGGGGACGGGAAAGAGATTTGTGCTTTTCTCTCGACTGTACAGTATTTAGCAAAAAAAACGTGACTTTTGGCTATTTCCAGGTTCAGATACTTCGACCACTCAGATTCAGTTATGGCCGTCAAGCGTCTTTCAATCCTTAACGTTTCTTACTTTTCACCCGCATGTGGTGTAACTCCTGCTCTTGTGTTTCAGGATGCCAGGAAAGCATGCGCAGATGCCACTCTGTCTCAAGTAAGTCCCACATGCACCACACACATTTACACATTTACACTCACTGTACTGGGGCTGGAACCGCCTGGCTATGACATCATTGCAGATTTATTTTTCTTTATATACAAATATATACTGAACAATAGCAAAAAAAGTAAAGTTGTAGGTTTTAAAAATCTTTGCCTTTTAAAATAAAACGATCTAGTTCACACTACTGCAGCTGTTCTCAATACTAGAACACAATTGGTATGTTTCTTCTACTGTCATTTGGTTATGGGAATGGATGGAATGCTTGGTTGCTGTATAAATTATGGGTAACACTTAAGAAGAACTACAAAAAATTAAACTTAATAAATTATTAATAACACCTTAATAAAGACTTAATTTATCATGAACAAATGATTAATTAACAGATGAAAAAAAGTTAATTAATGCTTAGTAACTACTTAATTACTTCGAATCCTGCCCCCAACGCCTAAATCCTAACCTTAGCTCCGTAGTTTATTAGTTACTAAGCATTAATAAACTTTTTCATTCATTAATTCACCATTTGTTCATGAATAATTAAGGTTTTGTTTATGCTTTATTCATGGTTTACTAAGGCCAATTAAGGTGTAGTTATTATAAAGTGGTACCAAATTATGTTATTATTGTTTTTTTTTAATTAGATTTTTCACAATTGTAGCGAAATATACAATTAATTTTAAGAAGAAGAGAAGCAGCAGTGTAAAATACTATAACTCGTCTTAATTTGTATGTTTTGTAGTCTTAAATTTGACTGCTCCATCCTTGCAGAAACGCTGTATATAAAGACCAGTTAGCAATTACTCAATGATTCAATTATTTGTTTTTCTCCTTAAAACAAGTTCAAACTCGTGTCTTTAGCCCAAAGCCCCATACACATTGTCTTTTCTCACACTTTTCCCTCTCTCTGTGAACGTTCCAGATCACGGCCAATATCGACCCCGTGGGCCGGATCCAGATGCGCACCAGACGGACACTGAGAGGTCACCTGGCCAAGATCTACGCCATGCACTGGGGCACGGACTCCAGGTACGAGACCCCCAGGAGCTGCTCTGGCCTCACAGCAAGTCCTAGTCCTGACTCTGGACCGCGTTTAGTCCTGACTCTGGCCAGGTTTAGTCTTGACTCTGGGACGCGTTTAGTCTGACTCTGGGCCGCGTTTAGTCCTGACTCTGATCCACGTTTAGTCCTGACTCTGGTCCATGTTTAGTCCTGACTCTGATCCATGTTTAGTCCTGACTTGGTCCACGAGTTATAGTCCTGACTCTGGTCCGTTTAGTCCTGACTCTGGACCGTTTAGTCCTGACTCTGGTCCACGTTTAGTCCTGACTCTGGTCCCGTTTAGTCCTGACTCTGGCCACGTTTAATCCTGACCTGGCATGTTTACTGATCTGGTCCACGTTTAGTCCGACTCTGATCCGTGTTTAGTCCTGACTTATCGTGTTGTCTGACCTTTCCAGGTTTAGTCCTGACTTGTCAGTTTAGTCCTGACTCTGGTCCACGTTTAGTCTGACTCTGTCCTTTTAGTCCTGACTCTGTTCCATTTAGTCCTGACTCTGGTCCGTTTAGTCCTGACTCTGTCCACGTTTATCCTGACTCTGTCATTCTGATCTTCCATGTTTAGTCCTGACTCTGGTCCATTTATCCTGACTCTTGTCCACGTTTAGTCTGACTCTGGTCCACGTTTAGTCCTGACTCTGGTCACGTTTCTGACTCTGGTCCACGTTTAGTCCTGACTCTGTCCACGTTTAGTCTGACTCGTTTAGTCCTGACTCTGGTCCACGTTTAGTCCTGACTCTTGTCCACTGTTTAGTCCTGACTCTGGTCCAGGTTTAGTCCTGACTCTGGTCCCTACGTTTAGTTCCTGACGTCTGCTCCGTGTTTAGTCCTTTTTTCAAATTTCTGAAACTTATCAGAAACAGAAATGTAAAGTCTGGAAACAGAAAGTCTGAAATGACTTGGTGCAGAATTGCTACTTTGTCGTTAAACACAATCAGAGCTGTGTTTGAGTGTATTCTCTGAGCCTCAGAGGCCAGAGCAAAGACCTGAGCACAGGACTAATGTGATTGTACTTCCTAGTTTTAGTCAAGACTCGAGCAGCAGCAGCGTATAGGCCGAGGGCAAAGTATTTATAGATATATTTTTGTTTAATTATTGTGCAACTTATCAGCAGCTTCAACATAAATATAACAGGCAGGATAACACAATTAGATGTACAAGAATACATAATACACAGACTAAAGGCTCAACACATTTATATGGCTTAAAAAATAATGCATTTTATTTATACAGCGCTTTTCAAGACACCCAAAGACGCTTCACATTCTGCATTATTCATTCATCCCACACTGGGTAGTGGTAAGCTACTGTTGTAGCCACAGCTGCCCTGGGGCAGACTGACAGAAGCGCCATCAGCCCCTCCGACCACCACCAACCATTCACACACACCAGGTCCAGACTAGGCAATGTGGGTAAAGTGTCTGCCTAAAGACACAACTAGTTTCTCCTCTGTTCATCTCAGTGTGGCTCCTGAGGTTCCTCCACGGTCTCCCATCCAAGTACTTCCCAGGCCCAACATGCTTAGCTTCTGAGACCAGACGGAATCAGGCTCTGGTGAGCTGGTATGGTTTACAATGTAAAACAATAGGCCAGAGTCATTTATGGCTGCAGGTATTTAGAGCTTTAAAAATGACACGGGCATCCATGAACGTTTAATTACTTAAGAATTATTAAATGTAATTTATCACAATTCACATACAAAGTCTCATCTGATTCTAGGGCAGATGATTCCTGTGACAAGGTGAAATCATCATCATGGAAGCTTCATTCTCAAAAAGATCCATTCTGACAGACTTTTTCTATTAGTCAGCCACTGACAAGTTAATTTTCCCTCACAGAGAATTACAAACAATCTAAAAAGTTTACCTCTCTTTACAGACAAAGAGCAATTTGAATCAGTCTACAAGAATCGAGATATAATTGATAAGAGCTTCAGAAAATTGGGATCTACTGTCATTTACTTTGTCATATCAAACTCCCTATCTGCTTTTTTTTTTGTTTCTTCATCAAAGCATGTATAACTGTAAGACTGTGCTGGGTGCTCACAGTCTGTGTGTTCTGTCTGTGCAGGCTTTTGGTCAGCGCCTCTCAGGACGGCAAACTCATCATCTGGGACAGTATACCACAAACAAGGTAAACGCACCGTCAAAGCCTCCTGCACTTCTTTAGCCGACACCACCTGAACTTCTCCTTTCAAACTATCCTTGTATCGTGTGTTTGCACTTCCTTCTCACACCAGCAGGCGGCACAAGCAGACAGAACAGCGTGTGTTAACATTAGGGCCCGACCCGATATGGCTTTTTGGGAACCGATTCCGATTCCGATATAGAGGAGGCTAGGGGTGCCGATGCCGATAAGACAGCCGATATAATAAGAAATAGTAATTACTTTTTTATTAGGAGCAGATGTCTGTCTGGCTTTATTGATTTTAATTTGGGTTTATTTATGTATTGTTGTAGCATCATGAGCTAACTGCTAACTTCTAGCTAACTACATTGAGCAACAAATTACATTGAAAGTTAAAACGAACACGTTTTCAACACTTCACCGCTCAGATAACCTTTCTCAGACTCCAAGTCTTCCACAAAAATGATTCCTTTAGTCCAAACTCCAAACGAGGAAATAGTGAGAAAGACAACTTTTCCCTCTTGTTGAGCAGCCGTGTGTCCTCTTTTATGACGAGGATCATCCCCCTTCTCCACACGGACACTTGATTAAATAAAAGTCCTTCCTGTTGTTGCGGCGTCATCTGTGATGAAGTAATTTCCTTTCTTGCGTTAGTAGCGGAGTTGAGAGCATTTAAATCCAGCGCTGCCTCAGAGCGCACTAGTAGAGGAGTGATGCAGAGCGTCAGCCTGGTGCTGCGTTAGGTGCAGTCCGATAAAAACAATAAAATAAATGTAATAACCGCGCTAAGTATTCAATTTATTGGTGTTAAATATAATGGTTGTATTCTGGAAGATCTAAGCTTTAAAATGAGGTGCAACAAGTCCTAAATATCGGCGGTATATCGGTGATATTTTGGCCGATAACCGATCAACTGGCAAGTGCTCATATCGGCCAAAAATATCGGTCGACCGATATATCGGTCAGGCCCTAGTTAACATACTAGTGACAATCTACTGCTTTGTCAATGTAACAGTAATCAATGTTCTTTTATGGATGATGTCATATACATCCGGAAAATCAACAAGAACGGCTCCATTCATTCACTTTTTCAGTTTAAAGTAGCTGTAACCCCAAAAGCCCTAGTCAATCTATGGTAAATGTCTAAGATATTTCTGAGGTATTCCCTTTCCCAGGCTATCTTAATTGTATTAGTATCATAAAAGAAGTGGCCTGTTTTTCTGTCCTACAAATGACAAAATAAAAAAAAAAGTAGTATATTTTTATTTATTTCGATGTTTCTTTTCACAAAAATAACTTTAATTTTGTGCGTGCTCTTAAAAACTCTTCCATTTCATTCTAAAACTTTGTGTTGGGATGCTCAGCTTTTTTTTTTTTTCTTTTGCTAATGTTACAAATGTGTTCCTTGTTAAGCTATTTTTAGATGTCTTATTTAAGCCATGACTTCACTCTTCTATGCTGTTACCTAGCAACCCTGTGGTACACTGGGCTAAATTTAGCCGAGTATCATCAATGTCATCAATATGTCGGAGCACTCTGCCGCTCTTCCTGTCAATCTGCTTCTTTCGAGCTACACACTGCATGTTCTTACCGCCTGATGACATCACGAGGTGGAACAGCGTGTTTTCAGAGTGTGAATGAGACTAAATGCAGCTGCAGGTGTGTTTTTGATGCGCAGATTACTCGAAATGGTAATGTCCTTTTATCTCACTGCTAAAAACAGAAGGTACAGCAATGTCATAACATCACATTTTAGTTTTACAATTATCACAAAACATTCACATTATCTAAACCATCTCGATTCCTCAAGTCTGTCACCAAATGTAATGAACTCAAACCTTTGTTATACGACAGGTTGTATACTTCTTTTAGCTTCTAAATGAGTCATTATTAGAGATGCACCGATCCGATACTGGGATCGAATATCGGTGCCGATCCAGGAAATTTTGCTGGATCGAGTATCGGCTCCATGATATCGGTTCAGCCGATATCCTAGTTGTGTTTAATTGGACATAATGAGTCTGATTTATGTCTGATGTTGATCCAGAATGTCTCATAATGTTTGACATTTTATTCTTTCTCTCTCTCTCTCTCTCTCTCTCTCTCTCTCTCTCTTTCTTTCTTCTCTTTTTCTTTTCTCTCTTCTCACTCTCCTCTCTCTTCTCTTTCTCTTTTCTTCTCTCTAATTCTCTCTTCTCTCTTGTACTCTGTCTTCTCTTCTTTCTTTCTCTCTCTTCTCTTTCTTCTCTCTATTTCTGTCTTCTTCTCTCTCTCTCTTTCTTCTCTCTTTCTCTCTCTCTTTGTGCTCTCTCTTTCTCTCTCTCCTTTTGTGCTTTCTCTTCCCTTTCTCTCTCTTCTCATTCTCTCTCTTTCTTCTCTTCTCTCTTTCTCTCTCCTCTCTCTCTTCTCTTCTTCTCTTTCTTCTCTCCTCGCGCTCTCTCTCTTCTCTTTCTCTCTTCTCTCTCTCTTTCTGCTCTTCTCTCTCTTTCTTCTCTCTCTCTCCTCGCGATCTTTCTCTCTCTTCTCTCTCTCTTTCTTCTCTTCTCTCTTTCTTCTCTCTCTTTCTCTCCTCTCTTTCTCTCTCTCTTCTTAAGTTGTTCAGTTTTGTCTTGCAGTATAAATAACACTATTATGATCAAAGGTTTTATGTTTTGAAAAGGAAAAAAGAGCTATTTCAGTCCTTACACAAGTATCGGTTGATATCGGGTATCGGCAGATGCTTCATTCTAAAGTATCGGGATCGGTATCGGAACTAAAAAAGCTGGATCGGTGCATCCCTAGTCATTATTGGATGAATTATTGAAAGACAAGTTTGGCTTCTAAAGTGCTCACGTTTAGGGATGAGCAGTGTTGCCAGACGTATTTGTACGATAATTTCACCCCCTGTAAAACTTTATGTAAATGTATGATCATTTCGAAGCACCAGGTCTTTTTGTGTTCACCGACTTGAACTCGCCCAAATGACTGAAAAACTGATCCAGGATCAGCAAACACTTTACACAGTGTGAGTAGAGCTGGGAGATATATCGAATTTTAGATATTATCGTGAAAGTTGTTCGGAAGATATGCAAAAATTGAATATCGAGTATAACGTTTATAGTAAAAAAAAATAAAAAAATTAATGTTTCAAAAGGAGCAGTTTCAAAATACAAATTGAATATACTGTGAGCTTTCAAATAAGTACAGAAAGGAGATTTTGTTTTAAGTCTTTTAGTCCAGGGTTTGGGGACCCCTAAAAGTAACATGTACCCAACTCGTGGCCCCCACAGCAAAACAAAATACATTTTTGTAATAATTTCAAGTTTGAAAACCATTAAAATGTGTTTGTTTTTTGTAGTTTATTGCTTTATCTGACCAAAATTCAGCCAAACATGTAAAAAAAAAAAAAGACAATTAGTCATAATTGTAAAATGACATCTTGAAATTAACTTACAATCCCCAGATTTTGGTCCCAACTCCCACTCTGAAAACCATTCAATTAATAACTCAGAGGTTTCTAAATCGACTAAAATATGTCATGTATTACTGGCATAAGAGGGATTAGGAACATTTTTAATAGGTATTCAACTTAAATATTTGGTCAAATCATTGAGTTATTGCTAATTTTAAAAAGGAGTCTTGTCCTTTTATTTGACTAACCAATCATAATGTGTCTTAAGTCCAGTACAGTCATATTTGATAATTAAACTTTAACAATTTCCTGTTGGACTGACATTCTATCGTCTGAATATCGTAATCGAGAGATCTCAAAAAATGATCAAGATATTCATTTTTGTCAATATCGCCCAGCTCTAGGTGTGAGCTTTAGTGGTGTTTAGGGATGGAACGATTCGATTCAGTTTTTGATTTTGTAGCCACGATTTTTGATTTTGTTCAATTTTGTTAGTTTATCTATATTAACTTAGAACTAGTGTTTTTTTGTCAACATTCAAACAGTAAACAGTCATATTTAGTGTCCATATTTAGAGTCATTAACCCATCAGTTGTTAGCTCAAACATAATTAGGGATGCACCGATCCGATACTGGGATCGGATATCGGTGCCGATCCAGGGAATTTCGCTGGATCGGGTATCGGCTCTATGATATCGGTTCAGCCGATACCATTGTTGTGCCTTTAATTAGACACAATGAGACTAATTTACCAGCTGATGTTCAATCAAAACATCTCATAATGAATCTCATAATGATTGACATTTTATTCATATTATTATTGAGTTGTGAATTGCACTGTAAATAACAGCTACATAGCACTATATGACCAAATATCATATGTTTTGATAAGAAAAATAAGGTATTTCAAACCTTACACTAGTATCGGGGTGATATCGGGGATCGGCAGATATTTAAATCCAAAATATCGGAATCGGTATCGGAACAGAAAAAGCTGGATCGGTGCATCCCTAAACATAATACATCACATTCAGTCAGGTCTGGCACAAGTTCAGGAAACCAGCCGTACAAGTCCGGATCGGATTCGGACCAAACAAGCGGACTTTTGCTCCTTTCAGGTCTTAGAAAGTACACGGCATCACTTTGAACTTGCGTCAGAATGAGCTCTGTTGTATCATTTCAAACCGTGCGTCTAACCCTCGGTGGTGTGTGTTCTGCAGGTCCACGCCATCCCGCTGCGCTCCTCCTGGGTCATGACCTGTGCCTACGCTCCGTCCGGGAACTACGTGGCCTGCGGAGGTCTGGACAACATCTGCTCCATCTACAACCTGAAGACCCGCGAGGGCAACGTGAGAGTGAGCCGCGAGCTGGCCGGACACACAGGTAAACCGCCCATGGACAAAACTGACAGATTCTGACCGTTTTTTAGATATTTTTTTTGTAAAGAAAGCGACGACCACTCTTGTGCATGTCCAGTACAGTTGTCAGTGGAAATATGACTTATTTTAGTGCACAAAGCAAAGTATTCAGGGAAGTTACAGTGCGTATGACCAGTTTCAAGGGACTTGTTATGATTTAGTCTAGTAAAAAAAACACTAGTTGCAAATATAAATGACTGTTTGACATGAATCCAGAACACGTTTGTGAAGACAAGTTTGAAATAGGTTGAAAATAAAGAAAGTAAAGCAGAGTTCTCAACTGATGATGTCACACTAGTAGGGAAACTAAATATTTTTTTTTTTTTTTTTTCTCACAAAAAACCCATTGATGACCCTATAAACATCTATTTAACAAACTGAGTCTGTTGTAGTGTATTTACACATGACTTTCTCCTTAAGTTTCAGACAGATCTTTTCATTACATCCACATTAATCTTGCTGCTAATACACAATTAACGTTTAAACCAGGCTGTCAGTTTTATTGTGTTTTTATCGCGTTAGCGCAAAAATATTTTAACAGCGATAGTTTTTTGACGCAAATTAATCTCATGCTTATTTTGCACCTTAAAATGCTCCAATGATGCGATGTTCATAGAAAACACAGAGCACAGGCAGAAAGAGACCTAGTTAGGCTCTACTGGATCACTTTTGTACACTTTAGTAACGTTTCCACTCGATCGCACGACTGTCTGAGCGGGATGTGTTTTTTACCTCGGCTTCGTCCGTGTGCAGCTCGATCAGCTGATGAGGAGGAGGCTGGTCCTCGAGGCTCCGTGCGTGTTTCCATCTTCCCGGCCGCAGTCACTAAATGTGATGTTTGTCCACTCAAGTTGTTCAGAATAGGTTTTCAAAACTCCGGCAAAAACTACTTAGCTTTACTGCTAGTTATGGTAAAGCTTTGCTAGTTTTAACTAACGCTTCCTTTGAATCCTTCACAATAAAAGCCTCATAATCTCCAGCTGCAGGAAGAGCTTTATTGTGAAAGAGCAGTGTGATAAATGCTTAGAATGAGTGAGACACGTCAATACTGTACCACGATTTGGCCTAATGTTTTGGGGAAAGCCTACAAACCATTATTTTATACTTCAAGAGAGTAACACATTCTACAACAGGCTTTCAAATAGCACCCGCTAAGCATATGATCTGGCCCACCTTGGTAAAATGGTCATGGACTGGGCCACATTGTAATGAAGCCTGGGAAACAATCCCTGTCTGATTTACAGTGAACAGTGGTGGATACAGCAACATAATGCTTTGAAATAAAGACTGGCCCATCATAATCTTGGTTAGATCTGGTTTTCAGTCACCTGCAGTACTTTTAAATCAACTTCATCAGCTAAAATTCCACTGACATTTGTTCACTTTGTTCTTCCAATTTTCTGCTATTGAGTCACCCTGAGTAGCAAATATGTGATCTAGTCATAGTAAAATATTGAATAGCCCTGTAGAGCATAAAACAGACGCAGCATTAGTATATCACTATGAAACACTTGGTTTGGGCACATCTGCGTCAAAAACTGGATTGTGCAACTGCCCGGCCCACAGCGTGCCTCTACAATCTGGTTGAAAAATAAAGTTGATACCTGGTACAAGTAAAGACATAATAAAGTAATAGCATTAGAAGAAATACATTACAAAAATAAAATAAAACCTTTAATTAATGCATTCGCGTTAACTAGACAATATGTGATTTTTGATTATTTTTCATCACTGACAGCCTAGTTAACCTTATGGTCTGGAGGTCGGTCCGCCCAGCTTGTTTTGACACTTGATTTATATGTACTGGAGTTTTCCAATTTTTTAACTTAAAGTCCTTATGACAGATTCTAACACTTTTCTAGTTTTGACTTTCTAACTTTGGTGTGATAGTCTTTGTGGTCAATATTGATCTGTTTTACAGTGGTTAAGTTGCAATTTATGAATAAATTGACAACTAAAGTAGATTCAGTTCTAAAACACTCTCCCTCCACATGTCGTCAAAAAGACACTTTACTCACAACTGACAGTTTTCTAGAGTTTAAACATCATGATTTAACACAACAAAAGTGTTATAAGTTATAAGAATGAGTTACATTGTCACTCCAGTGTTATTTATGTTGATTTACAGTGTGGTTGTAGGTAGGACTGGCCATATGGACACAAATGTACATCTCCTTATATTTAGTTCATAACTCCATTACATTTTTTTAAGCTAAATTTTGTTCTAAACCTACAGTCTGCTAAGTAGAAATGTACATTTTCATTGAATACTTTATTTTAATTGTGCCTTTTGCTGAGTAAATCCAAACTCTAGTTTAGTTTATGATTTGACTTAAAAAAAAAAAAAAAAACCTCATCTTTTGCTTTGTGACTTTTCTCTGAAACTATAACTGCGTTTCATCAGTTTTACACCAGTCATACAATATCTCTATGTACCATACGCTCAAATTCATATCGTACATATCTCCATCTTAAAACGAGCTCAATGTCCAGTCAAATCTCAATAGGGATGTCTCGATATCAAATCTCAGTATTGGGATTATTGTGAACAAAACATAACGATTATTCACGATTACTGTCACCACGACCAAACAACATCAGTCTCATTGTCCAACACACTACTTTCTATTAAATAAACATTTCCAATGAAGCAATCTTAATGTGACAAAACATGCTGCTGCATTTGTTTTTAAAAAAGTTCAGATTTGGAAAAAAAAAAAAAAAAAAATTAAATTTGCTTTTAAATTGTTTTTTCAATGTTTTGAAAGGCAGACTTTTGCTTCTAAACTAGACACATTTAGAAATAGGTTGATTTGTATTTAATTTTCTATGTGTGTTTTTTTTTTTTGCCAACTTAAATATTTGTTAATTGAATTACTTCCTGTTAATTTCTACATTTTGTTGTCTTTTCTTCATAATTTTTACCTCAACCGCTGTAAAACTACGATCAATATTTACCACAAAGACTATCACACCAAACCAAGTCCAAACGAGAAAAAATGTGATCATCTGTCGTAAGGACTTAAAGATGCGCTGCGTAACTTTTGTAGGCAAAACTAAAACTACACAAGTCAGAAGAAATAGAAAGGTAAAACAATACTTTGGAGTAATTTGAAGCGTATCCTGCTGTCCCTGGTCATGTGTGAGGTCTGGGCTGGGCTGAGCAGGACGTCCCGGCGCACACACACACAGGAGGGACACGCTGGTGTTTGGGCTGCTGTGCCAGAGTAACCCCTCAGTCACATGGTGCACTGCCACAAAGGGCACTTCTCTTACGGGTCACATGACACAGGTCACATGGTGCGTCTCATCTGGAGCTCCTCTCTCTCTCTCTCTCTCTCTCATGCTAACGTTCCTGCTGTTATGTGTGTGTGTGTGTGTGTGTAGGGTACCTGTCCTGCTGTCGCTTTCTGGACGACAACCAGATCGTCACGAGCTCTGGAGACACCACCTGGTGAGTGGAGGAACTGCAGCTGTACACAACACACAGAAAGCATAGATGAAAATACACTCGAGTAAGGCTGAACTAGGGCTGTAGTCGACCAAAGAAATACTTGGTCGACTAAGAGTATGTCCCATCGACCGATTAATCGACTCAAAGGGGGCGTGGCTAAAGCTTTAAGCTAAAAAGTATGGTTTGTTCTGTTTACCAGACCCAAATGAAAATACTCAAAATCCATTGGAGTTAACGCAAAAACAACAATTTCTACACAAAAGGAATAGAAAACATGATATGTAGGTCTACACCGGCAGATCAGAACAAGGATTCTGTCCCTAAATCCTCAACTAAATCACTACTTTTTGTCGATGTTGAATATAAAACCTTATAAACTATACTAAGATGCCATCGACCGATTAATCGACTAAAAGACTACCGCTCTAGCTGCAACCAGTGTATAGATTAATCACAACTAATGAGTTATTGAATACAAGGGCTGGCCATGACGTCACATCCGGCAGCAGCAGAAAACACTCCACAGTCAACGGAGCTGTGCCTATCGAGTGAAATAAACTAACAGATCGTTCTGTCTGAGGCCCAAGCAAACGTTTTCTTCTGTAAGAGCGGGGCCAAAAGACCTGTGAGGGTTTAGGTGAATGTTTTAGACAGTTTGGAGAAGTTTGAAACAAAATCATGTCGGTAATGTGTAGTAGTAATAGCCGCCTAGCGCAGCCTCACATCAGGCTTGATTAGACTAAAACTGCATTTACAAAACATTTTCACCAAAGTCCTAGACAAGTCTCTGGGTTTGTTTAATATCACCATACAGTGCCATGGGCAGTGGAGTTGTTATTGGAAGATTTAACAGGAACGAGCAGCTGGTTTTACAGTCAACTCTGACATAATAAACTATTAGAATGTACAATGTGTTTTCCTCAATAATGGCACTAAAGAGTCAAACTGCTGTTTAAAATGTTGAAACTCACTGAAAAAATGAACTTTCCCTCGTCTCTCTCATGGCTGCTGCTCTGGGAGGGATCCCATCCACTATAGAGGTTGCAGGTGACATCACAGCATTCTAAATGTTCATACTGAGTGGCAACGATGCATGCATCGTCAATAGAGAGAAAAGACATTTTCTACTGTAAAAGCTGAAAATCAGCTAAAACAGGAAAAATAAACTACAGTTTGAAACAAATTCAACCCACCACAAGTCTACTGAGCATGGGTTTTGTAACTGACATGTAAAAAGAGTAAATCAAGTCAACAGTTGTAGCAAAGCAGATAAACAACAAGACTTTAGCTTCTCACTTTCATCAGACATTTAAATCACACACAGTTGAACTTATACCTTTTTCTTCTTAAAAGATGTTGATGAGTTCATTTGTTGCAGTTAAAATGTCCTAAATCATCAACTGTTTTAGCAGACAAGTTTGCAGCAGACAAGCCGTTGTCACGACAGCAAAGAAATACTATGAAGAAATGCCACTCATTCTAAATGTTGCTAAGCAAAATGATGTCAGTGCAGAACTCTATAGGCACCGATTTGCTTCTTTGAGCTTAACTCTAGCAGGTTGTGATTGTGTGTGTAGTTTAAGTCCCAGGGCTTGTCCTCACAGTTACATGGTCGCTGATGTTTGTTACAATAATAATCGTCATGATGATCACTGGAAAAAAAAAAAGTTGGACAATTGGGCAGCAATGACATAGAAGATGTGTAAAATTACTTAAGTTTAAAACACTCTTGAATAAGTCAGTGTTACTAAACAGAAATTTGTTTTTTTGACTCAAATAAAGCCGAGTAATTCTGAAAACTCTACAAATTCAATTCTCCGTTAAAACTTCATATACTGTGATTCCTCCTCAGCGCTCTGTGGGACATCGAGACGGGCCAGCAGACCACCACGTTCGCGGGCCACACCGGGGACGTGATGAGCCTGTCCCTGGCCCCCGACACCAGGCTGTTTGTGTCCGGAGCCTGCGACGCCTCCGCTAAACTGTGGGACATCAGAGAAGGAATGTGCCGGCAAACCTTCACCGGACACGAGTCTGACATCAACGCCATCTGTGTAAGAGGCCGCACCAACAGCACTGTATACTGGAACACCCCAAAAACATCGGAAAGTATCACTCATGCTCCAGCGTGTTGGGCTGGATTCACTTAAACATCACTAGTAGGTTGTGCAATTAGTCATATTTTATTACAACCAAATAGGGCTGGACTATATGGCAAAAAATTTATATCACTATTTCTTTGGAGCCAGATTACGATTTCAATTTGATCACGGTTTTTGTAAACTGTCTATTTTTGAATTGCTTTTGAGGTAAATACTGTACAATCATCTGCTTTTTTAGAAAGTTCCGTCTTCACGGTCAATGTCTAGATTAGTGTTGCCAGATTTTCAGAGAAAAACAAGCGACCAATCCCAAAACAAGTGACTTCAACCTTTCAATTAAAAAAAAATTTAAATAATCCTGTATCTCCACAAAACAAGTTTCTTTATTAACGACTTTTAGACATGAAAATATGCTAAAAGTCCAATATATTTTTAAATCATCCACCTCTTTTATGTCTTGAAAGCGCAGCCTCGAAAAATACAACCTTCAAAATGGGATGTCAAGATTAACCGGTTTTTCAATAATCGTGAATATTTTCCCCCACGGTAGGTTGTTCGTAGAATTTTTACGACTCACGGTACACCGCAAACACGTCTTATGACTGCTGTACGTGGTCAGAGCCAGCGGAGAACAGCGTATCATCAACTCACCGATAGTTGAAAGTCTGCTGAAGTTAGCGCTTCAGGAGTTGTATCCATCCAAAGAATCAAGCCGGGGGTTGTTTTTAAGATGACCAGGGCTTTGTGCAGGCTGAAGATCGTCATTGAAAAGTTGCCGCTAAAAGCTCTAACACATCCAACATGATCTAGCATCTTCGATACGATCATCCCTCGCTATTTGTCCAAGTAAAGGTCAAGAAACAACGTAAATCCTTTAAACGAAGTGCTCCAGAGAGAATCACGCAGCTCACGGCAAAAATAAAAGTGAGTATTTGTGCTTCATTTAACATAAACTCCGACCTGAAAGTAAAACGAAAGCAGAGAGGCTGCACGTGACGACACGCTGGGAAAACAAACATGTGGATGACGTCGCCTTCGTGAGTCACGTGACAGATATCACACATAATATATTATTAGTTAGTAATCAATCTCTCATTGTAAGTATATTGAGAATATTAGAGCAATCATTAAAGAGACAATAATGTTAAAAAAAAGCTTGATTAAAAATGTGTATAAAATTATTAAAAATAATTGCATTTATTATTTTTATTTTATGCTAGTTCATATTTATGTAATACAATCAGTGCATTGTCACTGTCAGCAAATCAAAAGCCAATAATTTAGATTTAAAATATATGTACATATTTTTTATGCTGATAATCGTGAATAATCGCAAAATTGTGATTTTTCCTTTTGCTATAATCGTGATTCTAAAATTTGATATCGTGACATTCCTACTTCAAAATTCATAGAAGACTTTGTAAAAAAAATAAAATAAAATAGCCCAATATCGATTTAAAGAAGAAAATCTGGCAATTCTGAGGCTGGAATATTGTTTGCTGTATTCTTGTGCATTTTAGAGCGACACGGTGGCGCAGCGGTTAGCGCTCTGGCCTCATAGCAAGAAGGTCCTGGGTCCGACTCCCGGGCCGCCTGGGGCCTTTCTATGTGGAGTTTGCATGTTCTCCCCGTGTCTGCGTAGGTTTCCTCCGGGTACTCCGGTTTCCTCCGACATCTAAGAACATGACGAGTAATGCCTCGCCTGACCCCTCCCCCAGGGCTCCTCTGCAAAAGACATTCTGAATCTCAGTGGGACTTCCCTGGTTAAATAAAGGTCAATTAGAGGTTTTATAGACACATCTCAACAACATATTAATGATCATAGACAGAGGTTACCCTAGACTTTTTTAATGCCGGTCACTTTGACCGGCTGGGTCTGGAAATTCCGGTTAATTAGGACATAACAACCGGTCAGATTAATGCTTTATGCACACAACTGCCCAGGAATTATGGCACGCACTTTCACCTGCCCTACAATCTCTATTTTAAAGCTAAAATTGGTTGCGGTTTAATAACGCAGTGTCTTTAACTTTAACTTATCATAATGACGGGACGTGCTTTGATTTGCGCCCGTCTACGTAGACTACCAGAGCCCGGCAAGAGCCCGGGACAACATGCACACTGAACCCGAGTCAAGCCAGCGTCAGCCCTTTTGTCTGAGACAAGAACCCGGAGTGCATTGGGACCGGGCAGCCCACTTTTAACCGGAGGTTTATAAATTCAGAGGGAGGTTTTAGCGACAGAAAATGAGTTCACTTGCAAAGTGTTGTACCTGTTTGAAAGCAGAAACACGTCTGTTCCGCTGACGCACTTTCCCACATTTCTCTCTCTATTTTCTCTCTTTTTTTGTTGTTTAGCTGCAACACACAATGTTCAAATTATTTGATTCTTTTATTAACTTTTTATTGAAGGGTTGAGTTTGCTTGTTTCTCTCTGAAAACCTGACAACACTGGTCAGTTTGTGACAGCTGGATTTAGCTACTGTACTGATATATTGAATTGTGTGTTTACCTCAAAGACAATGGGAAAATTAAGAATCGTGATGTTAATTTCTTGCCATAACGCCCAGCCCTGTTATTCAATTCCTACAATACTCAGTGGTCTCATGTTTTCTCAAAGTGCTCCATTTATCGTAGACGTTTCAGTGGAAAACACAAAGGTTACAGATTTACAACTAAAAAAGTTAGCTGCCCCAACTTTTAGAAGACAAGAATAGCATCATAATTGTGCTTTTTAGTCGTTTTTTCCTTGCTCCTGCCTTGTATTGTCCTCTGACCGCTCTGCTTTGCGTCGCAGTTCTTCCCCAACGGAAACGCCTTCGCCACGGGCTCGGACGACGCCACGTGCCGGCTCTTTGACCTGCGGGCCGACCAGGAGCTCATGGTGTACTCTCACGACAACATCATCTGCGGCATCACCTCGGTGGCTTTCTCCAAGAGCGGCCGCCTGCTGCTGGCCGGATACGACGACTTCAACTGCAACGTGTGGGACACTCTGAAGGCCGACCGCGCAGGTACACACTCCGCTCACGCATCAGACACGTGTGTTACTCCAGACAGAGAGGATAGTACAACAATACACATTCAATGAAACAAGAAACATTCAGTCCTTAGACTCTCCTTCTGTCCTTAGACTCTCCTTCTGTCCTTAGACTCTCCTTCTGTCCTTAGACCCTCCTTCTGTCCTTAGACCCTCCTTCTGTCCTTAGTCCCTCCTTCTGTCCTTAGACCCTCCTTCTGTCCTTAGACCCTCCTTCTGTCCTTAGACCCTCCTTCTGTCCTTAGACTCTCCTTCTGTCCTTAGACTCTCCTTCTGTCCTTAGTCCCTCCTCTGTCTTGTCCTCCTTAGACCTCCTTCTGTCTTGATCTCTTCTGTCCTTAGACTCTCCTTCTGTCCTTAGTCCTCCTTCTGTCCTTAGTCCCTCCTTCTGTCCTTAGACCTCCTTCTGTCTTAGTCCCTCCTTCTGTCCTTAGTCCTCCTTCTGTCCTTAGACTCTCCTTCTGTCCTTAGTCCTCCTTCTGTCCTTAGACTCTCCTTCTGTCCTTAGACCCTCCTTCTGTCCTTAGACCCTCCTTCTGTCCTTAGACCCTCCTTCTGTCCTTAGACCCTCCTTCTGTTCTTAGACCTCCTCTGTCCTTAGACCCTCCTTCTGTCCTTAGACCCTCCTTCTGTCCTTAGACCCTCCTTCTGTCCTTAGTCTCTCTTCTGTCCTTAGACCCTCCTTCTGTCCTTAGACCCTCCTTCTGTCCTTAGACCCTCCTTCTGTCCTTAGACCCTCCTTCTGTCCTTAGTCTCTCCTCCTGTCCTTAGACCCTCCTGTCCTTAGACCCTCCTCCTGTCCTTAGACCCTCCGTCCTTAGACCCTCCTGTCCTTAGACCCTCCTGTCTTAGCCTCCTTCTGTCCTTAGACTCTCCTTCTGTGCTTAGACCCTCCTTCTGTCCTTAGACTCTCCTTCTGTCCTTAGACTCTCCTTCTGTCCTTAGACTCTCCTTCTGGCTTAGACACTCCTTCTGTCCTTACTTAGACTCTCCTTCTGTCCTTAGACTCTCCTTCTGTCCTTAGACTCTCCTTCTGTCCTTAGACTCTCCTTCTGTGCTTAGACACTCCTTCTGTCCTTACTTAGACTCTCCTTCTGTCCTTAGACCTTCCTTCTGTCCTACAAAAACAAAGGTGAAGGTGTTGTGTAGGTGTATTAAACGTCCGAGCCTGACCCTGCAGTCTACATGTGTGTGTTGCAGGAGTGCTGGCGGGCCATGACAACCGGGTGAGCTGTTTGGGTGTGACCGACGACGGCATGGCAGTGGCTACGGGCTCCTGGGACAGCTTCCTCAAGATCTGGAACTAGAGTCCAAAGGTGTGTGTGTGACTGTTCGTCTCAATCACACAACCAGGGCTAAAAAAAACCTCAAAGCACCATTATTTTTTGGAGTCAGATAAGAATTTCTGTGTTATCATGATTCTTGTCGATTGTGTATTTTTGCATTTGAGGTAAAACAATCAAATCATCTGCTTTTTCAGAAGTTTTTACTGACCGCTAAATTAGGGTTGTTCCGATACCGGTATCGGCAAAACGTCCAATATTGCAAATTTTTCAGGTATCGGTATCGACGAGTACTCATGCCAAATCTCCGATCCGATACCGCCCTTTATTATCCTGAATTAGGAGCCGTAGATGCAGCCACAGCAGCTGTTCTCTGCTTGTGGCTAATGCTACAGCTAACAGTCAGAGCAGCTAGAAAAGACTCCGTGGAGACTCTTTAAAGTTTAACCACAAAAATACTCCATATATGCTCACAAACACTCGTTTACCTCTGTGGAGTTTCATTTAGCCTTTAGAGTAGAAGGACTGTGGTTAAACTAGCTCTAAAAATGGTCCAACAGCAGCGCTAGCTAGCGGCGCTAACAAGCTAACATGCTAACTCGGACTTTAGTTTACATAGCATTTCATTAGGCTAAGTGTCTTTTTACAGCCTCACTGTTGTTTTCATGACACACAGAGATGGAAAAGCACTAAATAAGAATATACTCAACACAGAAACAGGCCTGGTTCAGTCCTGGTTCAGTCCTGATTCAGTCCTGGTTTAGACCTGGTTCAGTCCTGGTTCAGTGCTCGTTCAGTCCTGGTTCAAAACAACAACAACAAAAATTTGACTCTAAAATAGGCTTAAAAATCCAAATACATGACAGTTACAATAAATCATAAATAATAAATACAATAAATCTTTATTATGAAGTAACAATAGCCTATTTTATATGTGTAGCTCAAATTTGGTATCGGTATCGCACTGGTATCGGTATCGGCACTGTCCCTGGGTCAAAGTATTGGTATTGGATCGGTTAAGAAAAAATGGTTTGAATTTTTAGATTCAAACTGTAAATTTTATCAACCACAGACATGAGAAGTCTATTCTTCTGGATTCTGACCGAACCGTAAACTATTATTCTGCATCTCTTACACTGAAGACATTTACTAAAGCTCTGAAATTAAAATACAATAAATAAAAAAAAAACAACTACTATTTCAGTCTCAAAGTTTAGTCTAAAAAAATGCCCTTTTAAATGATTTTTTAAAATAAAATTATGACCTTTTTCCTCATAAAATTAGAACTTCTTCATTAAATTATTAGCTTCATTTCATAATATTTGAGGTTTATTGTTCAACCTTTTTTCTTTTTTATATACTCTATTGTAGAAATGTTCGCAGTCCGGCCCACCTCCACTTGTCTGGGTTTGAATGTGGCCCTTGGGTCAAAATAATTGCCCACCCCTGCCTTAAAGTCTTGTTTTGTTCTGTACAAAGCATAACTTGTTGCAGCCCTACACTGATGTAATACAATCAAATGTGTGCTTCATCAAAAATAGATTTAACTCTTTCTAATTCCCTCGTCCCTTCAAAGAGCCGTCCCACTTTTTCTTGATATCTGATAAAAACAAACTATGAAGCACCTGGAAATGTTAAAGATAAAAATCAAATCAGCCTCTGGGATGAAGCAGACTTTATGGCAAATTACAAATAATTCCCTAAAATGTTATAGGACTTGTATTGCTCCTAATTTTAAAAGTAATTTTAGGTTCTAAAACTTATTTTTACCTTCATTACATTCAGCTTTTGCAGAGGAATTGTCAAAACCCCAAATTCAGAGTCATTCAGCTGTGAACATCAGCTTTACCAATCTTCACGTTTCCCAAAAGAAAAAAAATGAGATTATAATATTCTTTTGTTTGGAGAAAGTTCTCACTTCTCATCAGAAGTTAAAACTACAGAGTCACAGCTTCACAAAGACTTGTCCTGACTGATGACTTGAGCTGAGTTTCTTCTTGTGACTAGCTCTTCCACTGTCTGTCTTCACAGGTGACCTCTGGACTCCTGAGATGAGTGGAAGACCATTCCAACTTCACAATGTAAAATTTTCTGGCATATCCAATCTTTTCCACCCACCACCATACTGACTCCAGTCATCCCACAAACTATCAAGGGCAAATAATCCTCCTTATTTAAAAGAGCACAACAACAACAACAACGTGGTCGTGGTCCCTCCAAAGCGAAAGGCAAAGCGCTGATCGATGGGTGAAGTCAGTCCCTCTGTCTCTCCCTCTCTCCCTCTGCACTGTCCCTCTCTTCTGATCATTCTGTGGTGTGACACTTGGCCACACTCTGTCCCAGGATCAAAGCTCACCTTAGTTTAGTGCTTCATCACAGTGTGTGGAGTCCTCCTGCTCTGGCCCTCTGTACATGCGACACACACTTTTCTACCTTCTTTTCCAGTCTAGTCATGTCTTTGTTTGCACAAATGAAAGCTACGTATATAGAATAATGTTAACTAACAAAGCACATGCTGTCTATGATAATGAATGCTCTTTTTGACAAGGCGCCCACACGTAGAAGATTCTGTCCCACAGTCCCGCAGACGGAACCCGGCCCGCTTTTCTCTTCTGTTCCCTCGTTCTTTGGGCCGTAGGCGGGACCCTCAGATCCGCTCTTGGAAATGCAGTTACTACTCTGTGAATGACATGTTGTATAAATCAATGTTTGAAAATAATGATATTGAAACTTTTTAAGTTAAAAACCACAAAAAAAGATTTTGGTTGTCTGCCATGGGTGGGTTATCTCTTAGAATCGCATGCTGTAGAATTGCTTAAAAAGGTGCATATGGAATTCAATTCTTTGATGTTTTTCTTTAAGAAAAAATGTTGATATATCATAAATACTATGATATGGTATTTATATTTTTATTTTTTATTTGTTGGTTTTCCTTGTTCTGGGCTCCTCCGTGCATACACATCCAGTCAAAGGCAAAGCTATGCACTCGAGAAGCAGACAGACGTTCCCTGCCGTTCCCTGGTCATAGTTGGGAGGGATTCCACGTATGAAGTCCATGTTTGAGTTGTACACACCGTGCATACATTCTCACCCGACGCCTACCGACACCCAACTACTCTCCATTCCTTCTGTAGCAAGTCCACTTCCTGTCCAGACCGTCGTGTCTTCGGCCCAGCGGCAGAAGGCAGCCCCATGTTCCTCTTTCTTTAGCACTAGCCACATTCTCACTCTCTTTCTCTGCTACATTCTGTACAAACATGTGCTGTAATTGTGCGTTTAGGCCTGGAGTTGGCAAAGATAAAAAGTAAATGAATAAAAAATGTTAAAATTACTTAAATTCCATTTTCCTTTTTTTTTCTCTTATTGCTCCATTTAACTCCAATAACTGTAGAGCTCTGACCCAACGTTCCCTTTCATTTTTTGTATTTAATTTTGAAGTCAGTCAGTGTACAAGCGAACGCTGGATGCAAGATAGAAACTATATTCAAATGTACTGTTATTTAAGATGTAATAAAAGGCAGTTTGAGACGACCCTGTGTCTGCTGTGATTGTCGGGCTCCACACCAACACTTTGTTACCCACGCTCCACACATCACTTTTGTGCTTCATGGTCGTACGCAGCTTTGAACCTTTGTAGATTCACTTTTGCTAACAAAGTCTACATTATCCTATTATGATACTGTTTTTATGCGTATGGCAAGTTTTTACGTTTTTCTCATTTGGATCATTCTCTGAAAGTGGGACTCTAAAGTGGGACATCCAGGCTGAAAATTCAAACTGCAGCAATTGTTTTATTTTGAGGTTAATGTCCATCTTTGAGAACTGTACTGACAGGATCTATAACGGTCAAGAAAGATGCACAACTATTTTTTCCAATATAGCCATTTCAATTTCAATTTCAATTGCTCTCACTCCAGCATAATTCCACATGTAACATGGACACCAACTGGACACATGTTTTAGCTGAGAGAGTTGCTATAAACTAAATAAAATGTTGATTTTTGAGATATTCTCTCTGAATACACACATTAGTGGAGTTTATCCGCTGCAAGGTTCCTGAGCGTTGAAAAGTCTTCACTTGCTGATAAAACTGATCAGGTCTGTGTGTAACTTTTATGGACACCAACAGTTACATGCGGATAACCAGGAATTCGGCTTCATTTTTAGAAAACTGAATACAAAAAGTAGAAAAACGAAATGCAAACATATTTTTCCAACATTATTCTTCATTTGATTGTGTTTCAATGCAGTATTTTATCAAGTTTACATGAGGAAATTACATCATGTTTATTGCTGGATAAAAATGTCACACTTTTGGTTATGATTTAAGCGATTTTTAAAAAAAAAAAAACAGGTTGTAAAAAAAAAAGTTCCATCTGATCTTGGGCTGCAATTTTTTTTTAAATCTTTTAGAGGCACATTAGTAGTATATATTACATAAAAAATGAAAACAAAATTATTATTATTTACTTAATGAAAATAATCAATGGTCAAAACGGTCCCACTTTCAGAGAAAGACCCATTTTTATTTATTTTAGTCATTAAAACCTTTTAATTCTAAATGGTAGCTTTACGTAATAAAACAAGCTTTAAGAAAAAAAAATTAAAAACCTCTGTAATTCTAAATGGTAGCTTTACGTAATCAAGAACAAGCTTGTGAAGAAAAAAAAAATTAAATGTTGAAAAAAATGAAGTAGAGGAAAGTTCTAAACTGATGAAATCACACTAGTAGAAACTTTTTTGGCTCTGTAAACACACATTTCACAGAAAAGCGAGTTCTAATGTATTTTTACAGCTCAAGTTAAAAAAAAAAGCCTGTGGTATTAGAAGAGTTTTGGTCCAGTTGATTAATAGGTCGCCAGGCAACTACATGGTGTGATGTCATCGTGAGGTTTATGAACAGGAAGTACATATTTAATGCTAAAAAAAATGGGTAAACTGGAATGAAATTTGAAAAAATGTTGAGTAAAACCTTAAATATAGTGATCCTAACTAGGTCTTTGTGAAATGAGCAGTTCAACCTGTCAGAGGCACTGTTGTCTATAGTTTTTCTACAAAGGGGAAAGTTGTGCCACCCTCTATTTTGGTCATGTGAGTATACATTACTGAAGACTTAGCCTTTTCATTCATCTTGAAAAAATGGGAGGCTGACTGCATGAGAAATAAGGGCGTTTAAGTTAAAAAAAAAAAGTTTTTGACCTTCAAAGTAAAATTTTTATGATCAAGGTTTTTTCATTATTGCCTCTGAACCGTTACTGGGAGTTTTGTAAATATATCACCCGTGTTTTAGTGCTTTGGTAGGCTACATTTGGAATCTATATAGTTAGCATGATGTTAGCTCAAAAATGAGAAATTATGCATTTTTTTCCAAAATAGTGGGGTTGAGGTGATTTGTGCCAAATCAATCAAGTTTGTTATTTATACTCAACAAAAATATTAACGCAACACTTTTGTTTTTGCTCCCATTTTTCATGAGATGGACTTGAAGATCTAAAATTCATTCCAGATACACAATATTACCATTTCTCTCAAACACTGTTCACAAATCTGTCTAAATGTGTGATAGTGAGCACTTCTGCTTTGCTGAGATAATCCATCCCACCTCACAGGTGTGCCACATCAAGATGCTGATCTGACATCATGATTAGTGCACAGGTGTACCTTATACTGCCCACAATAAAAGGCCACCCTGAAATGTGCAGTTTTGTCTCTCAGCAAAATGCCACAGATGCCACAAGCATTGAGGGAGCGTGCAATTGGCACGCTGACAGCAGGAATGTCAACCAGATCTGTTGCTCGTGCATTGAATGTTCATTTCTCCACCATAAGCCGTCTCCAAAGGCGTTTCAGAGAATATGAAAATGTCCCAGTTCTTGCATGGCCAGCATACTCACCGGACATGTCACCCATTGAACATGTTTGGGATGTGCTTGACCGGCGTATACGACAGCGTGCACCAGTTCCCACTAATATCCAGCAACTTCACACAGCCATTGAAGAGGAGTGGACCAACATTCCACAGGCCACAATAGACAATCTGATAAACTCTATGTGAAGAAGATGTGTTGCACTGCATGAGGCAAATGGTGGTCACACCAGATACTGACTGGTTCTGAGTCCCCAGACCGCCATAAAGCAAAAACAAAATGCACATTTCAGGGTGGCCTTTTATTGTGGGCAGTATAAGGTTCATCTGTGCACTAATCACGATGTCAGATCAGCATCTTGATGTGGCACACCTGTGAGGTGGGATGGATTATCTCAGCAAAGCAGAAGTGCTCACTATCACACATTTAGACAGATTTGTGAACAATGTTTGAGAGAAATGGTAATATTGTGTATCTGGAATGAATTTTAGATCTTTAAGTCCATCTCATGAAAAATGGGAGCAAAAACAAAAGTGTTGCGTATAATCATCTGATTTTGAGATTAAAATATATTATTTTACTTGAATAATAAATGGCACAATTTTTTTCAGAAAGCTGTATTAAATAATTTCAGATTAAAACTACAGTTTCCAGAGATGCACAACATCCTAAAATATGTGTTCATATTGTATAGTTTGAAGAATGACTCTCATGGTCTCGCTCTAAAGTCATGTTAAGTAAAAACTGGCACATCTCACCCACTTTCCTACAGAGCTGGTAAAAACTAATCTTGTTATTGTAATCAGAAACACCCCAGAAATGACACGATTTTCCATTTTGCAAACAACTTCTGCTTTAAGAGAACCAAGTGAACACAAGAAGAATACCAAACTTCCTGCCTGTTAACTTAATAGATGACCAATGATGTGGACAGTGCCCCTCATTTAACATGTCTTCTTAGAACCTACAAAACAGGACAAAGAAAACTTTTGATCGCCAATGGAAACGGTGTCATTTAAAAAAAAAAAAAGCTATATACTTTTAGTCAAATAAAATTGGACCTATAGGTAATTTCAACATCCTGCTCACGTGTACCCATCACTACTGCTGCAGAGTAATCAGAACACATTCAACACAACTTACAATGGATTCGTTTTGACACGGACACTGGTGTAGAGTCAGTGTAGTAACATATTTCATCTGTATTTTAAACTCGTGTGGACAGCCTTCTGAGCCTGAGGCCTTCCCTGTGGACCCTGGACCTCAGATTGAGAACCACTGTGCTGTTCCATTTCTGAACTGGAGGTAAAACTGAAATATTACAGTTTAAAGAGTAAGAAATAGATGATGTCAGTTTGCTGCTGCTTGGATTGAAAAGGACGGTCACAGTTTATTCACTAACTGCTGTCTACAAAAGGAAAAGTCTATTTTTGGTATAACGAATGTAGGATCTACATTTAGCCTACATAACTCACTCAAGTGCAGTGTTGGCTGTAAAAAGTTACACAACTTTTGCTAACAAAACACTTGTGGAAATCTAAATATGCATGAGTTAATTCTATTGATAAAACTGAGATCAGATCAGCTGTAGCAGGGCTGCTTCTCATTTTTACTGAAGATTTATTATTTTATTTTTTTTTACAATAAGAGCTCTTTAAAGATAAATTCTACTAATTATGCAAACTCAAATATGACCAGTTTATTCAATCACATAAGTAATCCTAAAATAATATATAAATAAATAATGTAACTAAGTAGTAACTAAGGAGAAGACTTATTAGACACTGCTCTAGTGACAGCTAACCACAGACGTGTCTTTCATCTGTGAGACTAACAAATACAATCAAATACAATGTAAATGTGTAAGTGAGGCTCTGATGTCGCTCACGTCTGTAAGGGTTTTTCTTTTCACAAAACTACCTGGATTTCTAGTTTCTTATTTGAGTTTTCCACTTCACTTTGCCACCATCTGTAATTTATACTGTTTTGTCAGCTTTATTTTCATGTAGCACCAACTGAAAGAAAACCTTTTAGACGTGTTTTAATCAGCGATTTGATTAAAAAGTGCCAAGTATGAATCAAATATTTAGGATAATAAAGTATACAGAAACGGTAAAGAAGAAGCGTCCGGCGGCTTTGGTATTGTGTTTTAAGGGCAATGGCGACCCCTGTTGGCCGGGCTCATGTTAAACCAAACTGAGAACACTGGAAACAGAAATAGGGTAATAAAAATCAAAATGATTGATTATTTGTCCACATCAGTTGATCTCCGTGAAGTACTGTCCACTGAGTGTGTTGGTCTTGACCTGTTCAGCCGAAGAGGTCCACCCGCGTGCCCACCGGGGAATCGCCAGCTCGCGCGCGGGGCGTGACCAGAGGGGCGTGCCCCGCGCTCGTGGGTGGCGCGTGAGCTCAGCCGCGGGCTCTGGTTGGCGGTTGGAGGATGAGGAAACCCTGGGCTGACTGTTGACACTTTCGGGGAAGTAAAAACTGTCCAAATGAGGCCTAAAGCATGAAATAATGTCCAGTGTGTGAAGCTCCGAGAGCCCGCCTCGTCCAGCGCTCTCCTCAACCCGGTAATCACTGTTTTCTTCCCGCCAAGACACGCGCTTTACCTGGGCTAGTGCTCTTATTATAGCTAGTGTTAGCTAACAGCTTAGCTTAGCCTGAGCTGTCAGCGTGCCGCGGCTAGCGGCGTTATGTCACTTTACCACAGATACTCAAGTGAATGTGTGTGTAGTGTATATTATTATATACATATTATTATACATACGTGTGTCTGCAGACTAATCTCGTGCTAATGCTGATGCTACAGAGCAGTGACCATTCAACAGTCTGTACAGGACTTACTGCTTCTATTCTAACTTGTGTTACAGGATTTCTCTTCAGCTGATGTTGTCCTGAGCTCAGGCTGTGGGCAGGACTGTCAACAGGAATGTGGACAGACAGGACTTTGGACAGGGACAAGAAAGGAAGAATAATAATATTAATCTTTATAAGGCACAAACTGATCCTAACTTATGTCACAGACTAGTATTTCACTTGTGCTGGTGTAGGTCCTCCTGAGCCTCCAGTCTGTGGATAGACACAGGACTTTGGACATGGAAGGGCTTGTGAGCAGGGACAGAACAGGGATGGGGACAAACTGCTTCCAACATGGGTCACAGCACTGTATTGTCCCTTTAGAGTGCTGTAGAGGCTGAACCCAGGCAGTGGACAGGACTGTGGGCTGTGGGTTTTTCCTCTCAGCTCTTTGTTTTATAACGTGCTGATTATAGTACACATGACTGTGAACCTCATGAAAAAGCAGTTTGGACTCACTCTGAGATGAGAACAGAGAACTCTCCTTGTATAAATAAAGCCACAATACTCACTTGTAACACTACATGTCCCCTTAGCCTCCTTCAGGTCCTGTGCTGTGCTGAGAGCAGAAGAAAGCAGCGGTGATGGAGAGCTCAGACGGTCTGCAGTCCTCTTCTGTCCTCCGCTGTCCCTGTGACGGAGCAGACGTGTCCTCCAGGAGCATGTCCCACAGAACCAGGAAGAGCCGCAGCCTGAGCACGTCGTCTGCAGGCTGCCCCGAGTACAGGTACGGAGTGGACACACATCTGGGTTTGGACTCATTGGCTCATTCTACCATTCTTTTTCTTAAACACCTGAAAAGTGTTGAGCAGGTTACTCTAAAACTGTAATACAATAGAAATGACTCGTAATGACTGTACTGCAACTAGGACTGGATGATCTGGGAAAAATAGAATCACCATTGTTTTTCTCATTTTGAAAGATCTCGTTTTGTGAATGGATTTTGTTTAACCTTTTCAAAAAAGAAAGAAACATGTCATTTATGAACATAAACAAAACTTTTAATTGCTGATCCAGGGCAATTTGCTGGATCGGGTATCGGCTCCATGATAGCGGTTTAGCCGATATCCTCATTGTGTCTTTATTTGGACATAATGAGACTAATTTACTGGCAGACGTTGATCCAGAACATCTCATAATGTTTGACAGTTTATTCCTATTAAGTTGTTTAGTTGTGACTTGAACTATAAATAACAGTTATATTGCACAATATGATAATTTTTTTTATGTTTTGAAAAGAAAAAACAGCTATTTCAGACCTGACACTGGTATCGGTTGATATATAAGGCCAAAGTATCGGGATTGGAACAGAAAAAGCTGGATCGGTGCATCCCTAATTGACACTATATCTCAATATTCTGCCTCAAAGTTTGACTTTTGCTCCAAACTACACATTTTTACTGATAACAGATCTTTCAATTCAAAACTCACAACCACATAATTGACGATTCGGTTTGATTCGATCTCTCAATTTTTCAATTCGATGTTATGTTGGCCCAGCCAACATAACATCCCAAAACTTGAATTTGTTTATTCATTTGGTAGGGACAAAAATCTACATCAAAAAACATGTAGCATCACTCTATAGCACATATGTCAAACTCAAGGCCCGGGGCCAGATGCGGCCCTTCACCTCATTTCATGCGGCCCTCAAGGTCTTATGAGGATAACTTTAATTTTATAGTAGTTTTATAGTAGTAAAAGTCATTTTTCAGACTAATGCAGATGTATATTTAGCAACTGTCACTTATAATAAAAATGCACTCATCAAAACAACTATTCATTTGTAGAATGTCAAAGATTAGTTACTTCGAGGACAACCCCGATGCCAATGTGGCCCTTTGTCAAAATGAGTTTGACACCCCTGATATATACGTAGCCTTTAGAGCTAGTTTGCAATGAAGGCTTTTTACAAAAAGTTCACATTGAAGATAAGATCTCCTTTATCTGTCCCACAAGGGGGACATTCCAGTGTTGCAACATACAGTTTAAGAACAACAGGGAAAGTTCTAATAGTTTCAAAAGTGTTTGTTATGGTTGAGCACAGTGCAGAATATGAAGAATAATTAAAATCAGGTGGAATCAGTTTATAGTATTCTAGTATTAGTTACATAAATTATGAACAGAATAAATAACCAGAGAATAAATCTGAGGTAAAAGTATGACCAGCGCCGGAAGTTTCTGCTGCATTATGTTAGGGCTGCAGTCCTTGACCTAGTTGTTCGATTATTCTTTTGATGAACCAATTTGTTGTTTATAATGCTACAAACACTTGAAGAAAAGATTTGAGCAAAATTTAAGCCGCCGAGGTAACGTCACAAAGAACTTTCTAGAGGTGCAAATGTACAAACTAGTTTTCTCATTTACACCAAACTACACACTTTTTATCACCTGTCGTCATCATCGCCTGTTCAGTCGATGAAATGCTAAAGCTAGCTAAAAGCAGCCCTACATCATTTACATATTACAACACAAAATCATGTAAAAGGAAATGAGCACAGTCCTGTCTTCTCTTCAAGTTATTATTTAAAACCAGCCCAAGTCAGAGTTCATTTCAGCTCACAGAAGTTGTTATTGTCAGGGGCACTTTCACATTTCCAACTTCTAACTTATACACAATACAATAACTAGTGTTCAGTTATAAAATGCCTCCAAAATGAAAATAAACAACGAAGGAGCAGTGCAAGAAATCTGCATTTTGACATCTTTCATCTTATCATGCGTGCGCTCCGATGAGGCAGTCTCACAAGTGTCAGGATCCTTCGAGAGCACAGATAAAACAATCAAAAGATACTAGATAAAAGATGGGTGATGGGACTGTTATCTGTTGTATGGATGTGTCTCGCTCCTGTCTGGCCCTGACACTGTTTAGACTCCAGTTTTAGCACTGATGTTTTACACAGCTCGACTCGGCTCCGTTTGTCATGGAAACGCGAATGAGAAGGTACAAGTCCAGTAGAGCAGAGCCGAGCTGAGCAGGTACAACATCTGAAACCCTAAGTCTGATTGGGCTTACGACTGTGTTTGTTTAAGTGCGTATTGTTGGCGCAGTACTACTAAATGCTAACAGATAAATGAAAGAAATATAATGTAAACAATTTGAAAAGAAGAAAAATGTAATTGTCAGGTGGATTGTTTTTGTAGAAAGAGTTATTTGATGTAGTCCTTTTAGCTTTGAGACTCAAACAGCACATTTTATAAACACATGGGGTTTCCCTGGTGAAACATTTTCCTCATTGGTTGTCTGCTTTGAGTCATTTAAATATTGAATTATTTTAGGACGTTAGGTGCCTCTCTGTTAATGAAAGACAAACCTCGATGGTCACTGAAATCACTCAAAACATACAAAAGGAACAATAAATACAAATGTGTTGAAATCAGCCATGACTTTTGAATTGTTTATTAACAAAGTTATATATTAAAAACCTTTTGTGACAATGACTGCAACCAAACGATCAGTGTAACTGTGAGTGAGACTTGTGTGTTTTGTCCTTGTGTCAAACGGCTCCAGTTGTGTGGGTTTGAAGAGTCTTGTGTAGATGTTTCAGACTGAGATCTGGGCTCATAGAGACACGTAACAACAGCCTCTGATGCTTTTCTCATTCTTGTGTTTTGAGTGGTTCTCCTGTTGAAGACTCATGACCTGTGACTGAGACCGAGCTCTCTGACACTCGGCAGCACGTTTCTCTCTAAAATGCTGCCATAGTCTGGAGATTTCATTGGACCTGAACAGATTGAACACACTCTGTGTCAGATGCAGCAAAGCAGCTCCAGAACAGAACCAGCCTCCTCCATGTTTCACATCAGGGAACAGACAATTGTTGCTACATCTCTATTAAAAAAAACTCACAATGGTCTCTGAAATCACTGGATTTTTTGGGAGAATGTTGCAGGTCATGGGTCTTTTAAACAGAGTAACAACATAAAGTGAGAAAATCATCTGAGACTGTTCTGAAGTGTCTCTATGAGCCCAGATCTCATGGTGCGTTCCAGGCAACTGGGAACTGGGATTTTCCCACTTCCCACTTGTAAAATTGCGCTGGAACACGACTTGAACTGGTAAATACCACTAGTGAACTAGGACTGGTCGAGGAAGATCAACAATCACACAAATATATGAATCTGGGGGTTTAACTGCCACAAAAACAATGTTTAGTGTTACTTTTGTTTAGCCTAAAGGTTAGCATTATGTTTTCATACCAGTTAATGCTCTAAACTGGAACTGTTATTTTCAAGTGGGAAAAATCCCAGTTTCCTCTTGCCTGGACGCAGCATCAGTCCCACTGAACATGTGGAAGGAGCTGAAACATCTGGAGAAGACTGGAGCTGTTTGATTCTGAGGAGTCAGACAGGTGCAGAAGGATATTAGTGATAGTTACAGATGATCCCCACAGAAGGTTGTGCAGCAAAATCTTAAGTTATGGATCCTATTATTTTGTCCAGGCTTGTTTCATGATTCTTATTTTATTCGTAATTCTGTTGATACACAATTCAAAGTCATGGCTGATTTGGATTGTTTTTCAACACATTTTTATTTATTCAATTTCTTACATTTGTTTGTTTTGAAATGTTTGTGAGTTTTTCTTTCTTGACAGACGGGAACAAACAGTTGTGTCCATGTGCGTACTCATTTAAGTATTGACACTAAAAGATTGTTTCTTCTTTGAACAGCTGAAGGCGTCAGTATTTAGTCATGACAAAAACAAAGTGTGTCAACAGGTATTGACATCAGACTGTTGCCACACCTGTATTAGCTCACAGTGTGCTTCTTCTTCTGTCTCGTCTTGGCACACGCTTTTGTTTGAACGTGTGGTGCAAGTCTCTGATGTGACAAACAATGCCTGGTGTTTTATCAGAGGGAAGTAACACGCCTGATCTGTGCTGGGATTAGCACACATTTACTGAACAGGAAGTGGGAAGTGTACACCTACGACTGCTTACACAACCTCAGCTCCATCAAAGGCCTTTATATGTATGTCTAACTGGAAATGTCAAAGAGGGAAGAAGAAGCTGAGGTTTAATGGAGCAAGACCAGGTTAAATGGAGGTAATGAGGAAGAGGTCAGACTTAAGAATGACTCATAGAAGTAAAGACATTGATTACAGATGAAGTACAGTTTGGTTTAAATGTACTAAAGTCACTCATAGACATCATCAAATTGAAATAAGCCTGAATTTAGATCTTTTGCGATTATTAGATTTAGTCAAAAAAGAACTGTCCACAGACATAAGGACATTTACAGGATTATATGTTCTGACAGTTGCATCATGTGTCAGAAGAACAGAGACACAGACACAGACTGTGGGCAGCAAGCGAGCGGTGAACAGTGAGTGTGTCTGGAGTGTTTTCTTTCATGTGGCGCGGTTAGAAAAGTGAAACGACAACAACACTGGAAAAACACAGCAGCAGGTTTGTAAAGGAGCTGTTCCACTCACACAGCAGTGTAAAAGTCATGTTCTCTAGGCTAGTAAAGGTGCTTCTCACATCGTTTAAGAAGCAGGTGTGTTGGACATGACACAGTGAGTAAAAAGAATCCTGCACTTTGACTAAGAGCACAAAGTGTTACATTTATTTACAGATGAGGCGATGTTTCTCTTTATTTGATATTTGAAGAGTCGTCGTCACAAAGCAGATGCACCAGATGCTTCTGTTGTAAAAGTCCTCGCTTGTGCAGCAGCTGAACCTCACTAAGATGCTCCTGACAAGCAGTCCTAACAGAGTCACTCGCCAATCCCACTACATGCAGCTCCGCTCCGACCATCGGAGTGGCTGCACAGAACTGTTGTCAATGAGGACCGTTTCCACATGCTGCGCGTCTGCTCCGCAAAAAATCCGCCCAGCTCCGTCTTCCGTCGCCGTACGACCAAAATACGGAATCAAGGCTATTTTCTTCTCCGGCCCGAGTCCAGCCAGGTCCGGCCGAGTCAATCTCCGCCAATCAAAACGCACCAAACAGGAAAAGAAGTGAACTATGTCCGGATTTACAAGTAAAATCGCTCCGCACGTACTTTGATTTGATCAGATAACGAAAAGTTTGTAGTTTTACAGACCGAGGTGGAGCGGAGCTGCATGTTGTGGGATTGGTGCGTCACAGTGACAGACAGAATGAGAGAAACCACAAAAAAAACTCTTACAAAAATCCTTTCTCTGGCCACGCCTCCTGAACTCGTAGAGCCAAACATCGGACTTTTTTTTATTGTTTGGGCTTTTAAATTAAATGAACAACAACCTTTGTCAGCTGAAACTTGTGATATGGAGCAAAAGCCAAACTTCGAGGTGCAATATTGGAAAATATTATTTATACTATGTTTTTTTTCTGAAATGGAACATTTTAAAAGTCCGTTTCATTTGTGTTCATAAAATCATTACTAAAGGTAATTTTATTTAGTTTTTGGCAAAGCTAATAAAAACTAAATTCAAAATCGCTGGATAAAATTGTAATTATTTCACCCAAAAAACCCTACTCAAATAACTTTTCAAAAAATAATAAGGCACTGGGACAAACCTTCTGGACTTAGGACATCATCACGATCTACAACGTGAACACAACTTATTTACATTTTAATTTCATTGAAACCACCTCAGACAATTCTCTGTCATTAGAATGTGTTCTGAGGCAGAAGTCCGACTTTAGAGACAGAAATGGGATTGTTTTCTTTGTCACACGTCAAAGATTTAAAGTGTGTAGAATTATTTATATTTACATTTATTGGTGTGTTTTGTTTCCATGGAGATGTTATAGTTCAGTACACCCCAGTGCTTTATTCTTAATTCATCTAGTCAATAAATCATCATTAATCACATGTTTTCTTACTGTGAGTGGAAGAATCTCTTCACAGATCTTCCCCTTACCTGGACCTGACGGTGTCTCTTGCTTGTTTCCATGGAGATAGACTTATTGGAACATTCTAGGCAGATCAGTAACATCTCCATGCAGACAAAACAGACCAAGCATAATCATTTTTGTGAGATTTTAATGTGGTTACAACACCATTTCCTCATCGTTGCTTCACGGAAAGTTGATTAACTGAAGCATGTTTGAGTATGGCTTCCTTCTATACTTAGATAAATATATTTCATACATGAAGAGTCAAAGCGATACATGTAGAGACTTTTCCCTTTCAATCTGCCATTTTTCTCATTTCTGTTACTTTTCTCAGTTCCAGAGTTGATATTCCTCTAAACATTTTCCTTCACATTTTGAGGAACTTCACCCTAAAGCAGAAGAAGGCAGTAGGAGTGAGTGAGTGGGAGCCATGTTGAGTAGCGCGTCTCTGTAAACAGCAGATGGTGCCAGGGCTAAGAGGATTAGCCCTGAACTGACCCCTGACCTCTGTGCAGCTCTCTGAATACACTGTACAGGCCCGCTACATAATCCTATTGCAATATTCCACACGCTTTATGTTCTTATCAACGACACCATAGAACGACTCAAAGGACACGGACAAGATTATTAGCTCAATCGTTCCTAAAATTAGCTTTATCGTTAGCATTCCTAAAGCTGGTTAAGAAGAATTGTAAGTGTCATTTTTAAAAATCGAATGGTGAGCTCATCGTTTTGATGAAATCGTCAAATGGTGATTTCTCATTTCGTCAATGAATGCCTTAGTCTGGTCAAAAACAGACTATTTTCCCTCTACCTCTCCTGTTAGTCAGCCTCACAGTTGCCAAGTCTGTTTCTTTTTCTTCTTGTGAATTTTGACAGTTGTTCGATGACTTTTTTCAGCTTTTGTGTCCTAATTACAAGTTGATTTTCTGCCATTTTCAGGTTTGATTAACTAAAATATATTTATCAAGGAGTGAAACATAGATTTTTTGTATTTCCATGTCTTATAAAGTCGTTTTCAGTGTTAAAAATACAATTAAAGGTGGGGTAGGTGATTTTCACACTGCAAACACAATTTAGGTTTTAATCTGACAACTTCCTGTCATAAATCCTTCAAGATATCGTTAAATCAATATGTAATAAGTTTTGGTTGCAATTTTTTTCTCTTTTAAAGTGAAACTGGAGTGGACCACCCAAGCTCAGCCAATCAGAACGCTGCATTCTGCTCCTGATTAGAGCTAAAACCTTTATTATTCAATTCAGAGAGTACTCAGTCATCTCATTTTTTCACAAAGTGCTGCATTTATCATAGACTTTTTTGGTTTAAAGGTTACTTATTTACAACTAAAAAAGTTAGCTACCCCACCTTTAAAATATTTTTTTCTGAAAAGCTGTGGTAGATGGTTTTCTTTTGTCTTCATCTTTTTTGAAGACTTGGTCGCTTGTTTTTCTCTAAATATCTGGTCAGCCTTTGACAGCTGGATTTAGCCAATGAATAAACCTTAAAAGCAATAAGAAAATAGACAATCTAGAAGAATCGTGATAAAGTTGAAATCGTCATATTACTGTTTGCCGTATCGCCCAGCCCTACGTTGCACTAGAAGTTATTTAACCTTTATTTAACCAGGACAGTCCCATTGAGATTGGGTGATCACTTTTTCAAGGAAGTTCTGGCCAAGAGGCTCCAACAACACAACCCAAAACACATTTTTAAAACAAACAGAAAAGACGTAGTTCAAACAGTTACAGGTGAAAGATTGCATCTCCAGGTCTTCAAAAGAGACAAAATGAGCCACAGAGACAAGAGTTTAAAGTTTAAAACTCTCTGTAAAGAATTTCAATCTGTGGAGCACAATACTGGAAAGACATTTTTCCATTTTCTTTTCTGTTCTGACATTGGGAACAGTCAATGTGTAGACATCTTGAGAACTGAAGATACACACTCAGGTCTGATACACACTCAGGTCTGAAGGTCCTTTGTATCTAAACCTGGACCAGTGTGTGAGCCGCTGTGAGGCTAGAGCAGGACGTCCAACACCAGAGGACAAGTCTCTTTTTTAGAATTGAAAAAAAATGACAGCTTGTTTCTAAAGTAAAAACCGAATTTCAAATGCAACCTTTTGACAAGCGAGTCACAGCCCGATCTTGCTCTTTGTCCTAGCCGGTCTTAGCGGATGGTCTTAATTATATATGAAGAGGCCATCATGTATTTTTTAAACCATTTTTTACGTGTCGACTCGTTAAAAATAGCATTCACACTGACCCATATTCATTCTCACATCTGATTATCTTTTTTATTTAAGTCAACAAGCTTTATGTAAAAGAAAAGACACATTTTTAGACAAAGTTGTTAAAGTCTGTCAAGTAAATAGACTTTCACCAAATAGATTTCTATTATTACACTTTTTTCCAAACTGAAGCTGCTGCTACAGTTCTCTTTTGTCTGTGATCCTAAAGCAGCTGCTCACTTGTCACAGACGTGACACATCTCAGGTTCAATGAAAAAAACTGTATCCCCACATCTGGCTGGAGCCACACCTTCTACACTGACAGTGTATAGAGCTTGGAGAGAGCCACTAGTGGCCAACAGAGGAATACTTAAGACCAAGGCTAAGACCGGCTAGGACAAAAGGGCAAGATCGGGCTGTCAGTCTGTGGTTTAAAAGACAATCCATCATCAATTATGACACCCAAGTATTTAAAAGTATTCACAACTTCAGTAACTGAGCCGTCAGGTGTAAAAACTGAAGGAACATTCTGTGCTTCTACTACACGCATCAACTTTGTTTGTTGGCGTTAAGAGAGAGCTTCAACATAAAAAGTACATGTACTTGTTTTAGGCATAATTTCACTTTCTGATGATTAAAATACGTTTTTTTTGTTTTTTTTTTAATAAAGTGACATTTTTTTCCTGTTTTCAAGTGAGACATGCTTATCATTTCTTTATTCTAAGTAAAACTACCTGTTTTATTTATCTTGTTCCATTGGCAAATCCTGTCTTAAAACAAGATTTAAATTTCAAGCACTCATTAACTTATACCTTGTAAGATGATACATTTTTTCCATTATAGCTCAGCAGTATTCAAGTTATACATTTTAAACATCTATTCGATTAAACGAAAGAATAATCGCCACCAAATGAATAGTTAGTTGCAGCCTCACAGTTTGAAATTTCCTCCAGCCTCAAGACCAGGGTAAAGTAACGGTTGTGCAATTAATCACATTTCAGTTAGGATTATGATTATTCCTGTCATCTTTTTTTTTAATTTATTTTTCCAAAACACAAAAAGACACACCAGACATATGATACCGACAAAATCAAAAATAAGAAAACTTAAGTTACATTAAAGGACGAACAATTAAACAAACAGAAAAACAAAAATAAAAGCACACAAACAAACATAAACAACCACAGAACAAACAAAAACTACAGACATAATTATTAAATTACAAAACATACACTAAAAATAATACTCATTAAACAAATTTGCAAAGACAAGTCTCTCTCTCCCTCCTTCCCTTCCATTCTCTCTCTAAATTAAATAATTAGCATACACTCTTTTTTCCCCACTCTATTGTTTTTCCACCATTTTTATCATTGAAGTAAATTTTGTAAAAGTCTCAGACTGTTCCTTTACAATTGTAGAAACTTTTACATCGGTCCTTTTTATAAGATCTCTCACCTATTTCATTTCATCTCTTCTCTCTTTGTATTCAAGGAGCACTCTTTTAGAAGCATAATCCTTTGAACAATCATGATTTCAACTATTCTTTAAACAATCGTGATTATTCTTTTCCTCACAATGGAGCAGCCCATGTAAACCTGATGCTTTGATGCATAGATTGTGCCCAGTGTGAATGCACTATCAGAAATGAAGCCAAAGGAAAGGTGTTTAAAGGAGAAGAGTTTTTTGAATAATGTCGGGCTGCAGCTAATGATTCTTTTGCTAATTGATCAGTTGGGCATTCTTCGTTCACTTTGAAAAATATTCATCTTAATAATAGTAGAAGTCTTCAAAGTAGTCATCTGGACAGTGTTTCCGAAGATCAAGACTTTTCGACTCTCATCCGAAAGTCATTTTCAATCGGAGTTGAAAATGACTTGAAAATGATTGAAAATGACTTTCGGATGAGAGTCGAAACGTCTTGATCTTCGGAAACACTGTCCAGATGACTACTTTGAAGACTTCTACTATGAGGGTGTTTACATGTGCACGAATAACCCGGTTATTATCAGGGTTTTTAAATATTCTGGTAATGTGTGTGTCCATGTAAACACCAGAACCTGATTTTAATAACCTGGTTATTCGAAAAACCAGGTTATGAGAAACCAGGTTATTGTCACTGGAGTTTTCTGATAATAACCAGATTATTGTTCCATGTAAACACCATAACCTGGTTTCTTGCCAATGGAACCAAACTGAGCATGTGCAAACTAAAGGAACGGATCTGGCAGAAGCAGGATCTTTCCCAAAATGACTCAAAATTATTATTTTCTTTTTCTTATATTCATTTTAAAGCACTTTTTCTCGTTTGGGTTCAGAGCATGTGACACTTATTTATTCATTTTTTAATTGTATTGTGTCATCATTATAAAACTATAAAGTAACTTGTAACACAGCACAGCTAGGCTATTACTCTGAGCCGACTCGTCAGAATTCAGACATTTTTCCACTGTTAAAATCACTTTTCCCTCTTTGACTGTGACCTACAGTCTGATGTTCTTATTTAATCGTATTTTGTCAGTTTGTTGCTGTAAACATGTTTTAAACCCATAAGTTAGCAAAGTTTCGTACATGCTTAGTTCCTTACCATATGTGTCATTGTTGCCATAGTTACCAGTATGAATATCCAGGATACTCCCAGTGCTCATGTAAACAGGAACATGAATAACCAGGTTTCTCTGAGCGCATGTAAACACTATAACCAGATTATTGTCATAACCAGGATACTGCTCATAACCGGGTTATTCATGTACATGTAAACGCACTCTATGGATCACTCCTGGATGAATGAGGGACTACACCATCTCATCTTAATAAGTTAACAAGTGCTTGGCGTTTTAAGTTTGGACTGTCTTATGGTTTGCAGATGGAACAAGAAGTGTAGATTATGTAGTTCCTTAGAATTTCGAAAATGAAACAGAACAAACTCCAAATAAGAATACAATTTCCTTGTTCTATTATTAAATCTTAGCATGAGAAAGTCAAATTATGCCTACAAGAAAATATTTTTACTTAATTCAGACACTTTTTATATAACAGCTTATTTGAGTGTAACACCTTTTGAGAACGTTACATCACAAAAACATTCTATAAACACAACTTTCATCAATTCTATTCAGTCTGAAGTTTTTCTCAGCTCAGCACATGTTTTGAAACCTAAATAAAACCAGTTAATGATTATTTGCTTACTAAAATAGTTGACCACTATGTCAATAATCAATTAGATGTGATTAATCCAATAATAATAGAATAATGCAAACGATAAACACATTTGAAACCCTTTGAATCTCATGCTGACAATGTGTTTGATGTAAGCAGCTATTGTGTTTAACCTGCTTTAAACCCTTCCCTGCCCTTTTTGCTCCTGACTGTGTTTTACATGCACAGGGTTAAATAACAAAAAACAAACTCTGTCCATCTCTAGGACTTTGTTTGTCACGATCCTGGTCCAAAACCTAATGTATTCGTGTTAGTTTCGTTCACACGTTTGAGGAAGTGCACACTGATTTCTTTTGCTTCTGTGTTCCAGCAGGAAGCAGCTTCTTTTCTTTTTACTATAAAGGCCTTTGTAATAAGATTAAACCACAACCTCAGACGTGCAGGTAGGTAGGTAGGTTGGTGGTTTATTGCCATTTGTAGTTAAAAACCACATTGGAAAAGACATTGCAAAAAGTTCAGTGCTCATGGACATAACAACAAACAAGAAACACAGACACAAACTGACACAATAACACAAAGACACTGTGAAATCAATCAATAAATAAATCACTTTAAAAGTACAGTTTAAAAAAGTTAAAAAGTGCTGAAGTAAAAAATATTAAAGGTGCCTAATTTAAAATGCATTGTTCACGCTGGTAACAGCTTGTGGATAAAAGCTCCTGGCGTGGCGTGCAGACCTACATCTAATCGAGCGATACCTCCGCCCTGATGGAAGCAGCTCAAACATGTCCCTTTCAGGGTGAGTGGGATCACTTAAGATCTGAAGAGCTCGATTTAAAATTCTGCTTTTGTACAAAGTTTCCAGCACAGGCAGGTCTCTGTGCACAGTTTTCTTGGCCGAACGGACAACTTTATAAAGAGATTTCTTCTCTTTCTCTGTGATGTTTCCAAACCACACAGTGACAGAGCTCACAAGAAGACTTTCAATGGTGCAGCGATAAAAGTTCAGCAGAATCTTGGAGTTCTGGGTGAATTCTCCAAGTTTCCGCAAAAAGAAGAGACGCTGACGAGACTTTTTTACAATGTTAGTCGTGTTTTTGCTCCAAGTCAGGTCTTTGGACAAGGTCAAACCAAGAAGTGTGTTACACAAAACTGATAAAATACAACAGAGAATTACCAGTAAACTCTCTGTTTTTCTCTCTTACAATTCCACCCTTTTAATTAAAACAATAATATTACAACATCAGAATAAAGACATGTTTCCTTCAGGTTTGTGTCTGAAACACTTTAAATACATACAGTTTGATTTCAGTCTGTCACAAACTCTTTCTGTCCTTTTCTTCTTCGTCCAGATTCTCTCAGAGAAACTTCTGAAGCAAAATGAGACACATTTATTAGAGCAAAAGAGCTCAAGAGGAAATAAACAGTAAAGACCAAAGCAAAAGATTGTAATGTGTGAATCAGAAGCTGCTTCAGGGGAAGATGTTCTCACTTAAAATACTGAAAATACAATTCAAATAGAAATAATTCAAATAGTGAGTTCAAATCCACAGAGTAAAAGAGGATCTGTGCTGCAAAGTAAACTGTGAACTCTTTGTGTGTTGTTATTCACTTTTTTCCAACGTATCAATTGTCCATCAAGTTTTTTGTGCCGCTCTAGTGTAACAGTCATATGTGTTTGTGTGTTTAGGAGGACACAATGGCTCCATGGCCCCAGCCCCGTGACCACCTTCGGCCCCAAGGCGTGTATGCTCCAGAACCCCCAGGCTGTCATGTAAGTCTCCTCACCTCAGAGCAAAGCACCACAGCCCTTTCCTGAAGTTACTGTTTTCAAATGATCGTGAGCGCTGTCAGAACTCAAATAAGATATGAAAGAAAGTGCATTTGTACGTATAATGTGAAGTCGTTTTTAGTCGTTTCTGTCGACAAATCCTTGATGAAATCTTAGTCGACCAATCATTTAGATTAAAAGGATTTATACTGAACAGCAACAGTATGAAATTAGCACCAAAATATCAATGGAAATTTATATTATTTTTTACAACAGAATTCAATCTTTTGGTTAAAACGTGAATTGCTAGGTTTCAAATGAAATAACAATATGCTACTGTCCTGTAATACAGATGAAGGACAGCTCAAATTAAACTGATTAAAGGGACTATACTTTGTTTTTTTTACAATAAAATAGCTTCAAATCGGTCGTCGTCGTTTTCCTGGAACAGCACGGCACTGATACTGTTCCCAGTATCCAGGGTGCGATTTGTCAAAAAAGCAGAAGGGGGGATAGAAAATTACAAGTCATTCTACACGCGCACCACGTGCACGCGCATATTGTGCACGCGCACTACACACATGCGCACCACATACACGCGCGGCACTACCGCGTCTCTCCTTCCCGTGTTCAGTCCGTTTCTTTTCCACTCGCAACGGGCTTCTGACGCGCACTGGCACGTTTACTCACAAAATGAACAGACTCATTCAGTAGGCTACATAAAGCTCCGCAGAGCCCCGGGTTGGTCCTGCCTCTCACGGCACCGGGTTCTACAAGCAGGAGCAGTGCAGTTCGTCACTTAATACGAGTCTTGTCGTCCCGCTTTGAATCGCATCGCAGGTTAACATTTTCGTGTCTGTTCCTAACTTGATTTTCCCGCTCTGTAGCAGCCCAGCGGCTCCGAGAGACCAAACCCGGGTATAAATGACAGCGCTGAGAGAGAGAGAGAGTGGGAGAGAGAGAGAGAGAGAGAGAGAGAGAGAGAGAGAGAGAGAGAGAGAGAGAGAGAGAGAAAGATAGATCGGCGCGGCGGCGCCTATGTTAATTATTGAGATCTGTTCATTTAAACTATGCTTGTGCGCGCAGAAAAAGTTAGAGGAAGAGCCAATCAGAAAAGGACTGTGTGTGAAAGTGTAACGTTATTGGCTGTTATGAGAGCTGCCTGTTGAGCGGAGAAGCAGCACCGGGAGAAGGGAAAAACATCAATGAGACTACGCTGGGATTGATAGAACACTTTGTTATTTTTTTATCCCCCCCTACAAATAATACAAGATAAAAGCAGAAGGAGGGATGTGGAAATTATAAGCAGAGAGAGGGACAGACAAACCAGAGGTAGGGATAATCCCTCCCATCCCCCCCAGCAAATCGCACCCTGCCAGTATCAGATCGGTGCATCACTATGAAAAACACAAAGTTTACTCATTCACTTGTTACCCCAGCTTTATACGCGCTGTTATATTCAAAAGATACAATATAAAAAAAACATTTTGTGAAAGGAGAAGTAGTACAATAATATTCACCTGCAATAAATGAAACTTTGTGATTATTATTATTACTAATATACACCTTATGTGGGAACTTTTATGTATTCAGTGATTATCAATGAAAGAACATTGTGTAATTATTGTTTTAACTAGAACATACTCTTCTGTTTGTGAAAACATCATGTAAGCGACGTAATTATGTGTCAGTTGTCTGGAAAAGCCTCCGTGTCCCTCTTCTCACTTTCACTGGGTGTGGTTGACACATTCATAATCAGCCAATCAGTGACACGTATCATGTATGAAAATCAACACGGCTGCTTACGACTAGAAATATATTAATATATCAGCCGATATATTAATATATTGGAGCCAATATTTTGATTTTTTTTTGTAAATTGGCCACACTGACTGTGGGCCTCATATTGTCCGATGTGATGAGGCAGTTCCTCTGGTGCAGCCGCTCTCACACTCATCAGCTGAGACGTCTTTGATCTCTCTCCATTCATGTATTCTAGTCTGCAGTTTGGATTTGATAAACACGTCTTTACGTTTTGTTCTTGTTCTATGACTTTGGCTGCAGCCCAAGCTTTAATATGAGCTTGTGTGTTTGTCTGTATGAACAATACAAATGTCTTTCATGACGCAATGAAATGAAACGAGCGTCATTACATTGTGTCACAGAGACACACATGTACCAGGGTGGAGAATACTTTAGATTGAAGGTTTTTTTGGTTTTACTTTCTCACCCCAGATCTGCTTTTAAAAGTAAGTAAGTAAGTAAGTAAAGTAAGTTTATTTGTATAGCGCATTTCACAGACACAGAGTCACAAAGTGCTTCACAGTGAGATGAACCTCCTCACTCAGTGACCGCAGCTGCCCTCCTGCAGCTCAGCAGAGGAGATTCACCTAAACACCTGGCGCCTCAACCTCCGACTATCACCAAGTGTTTCCTAACCTGAATGTTATTGTTTGGTGGGAAACCGTAGGAAACTCACCCAGATACGGGGAGGAACATGCAAATTCACAGGAAGGCCCAGGTCGTGCGGGAGTCGAACCCGTGACCTTCTGGCTGTGAGGCCAGAGCGCTATCCGCTCTGCCACTGGGCCCATAAAATGGGAAACTCAGCCTTGAAAATTAGCCATTGATATTGGCATCAGCTGCAAAATCTTTTAATTATCGGTATCGGCCAAAGAAAAACTGACGGTCGATCTCTTCTTACGACGAAAACGTGGAACTGAAAAACGCCTTTCTGCAGAATCAATGAGCAAAGCAAAAAAAAAATAAATGTAATGTGAGGTGAGTGAAGTTATGCTTTGGTCCAAATGACAGACGACCAATCAGCTCCTTTGTCTGACTTAACGGTTGTGGAGTTGAACTGAAACACAGATCAGACTAGGGCTGGGCGATTAATCGCATTTGCGATTATATCGCGATATGACAAGACGCGATTATGTAATCGCAGAGACGTGCGATTATTGCCCACGTGCGTTTTGTTTTGGAAGTAATTGAAGCGCCGCGTGTGAGTGCGGCCGCGTAACTGCAGCGCCTCCGGTCTGCAGCTTCATGTTACGCTCCACCAACACCTCCGTGTGCTTGTGCTTCACTTTTCTCTCAGTAATTCGTGTGCTCATGAGATCAACGACATGTAATGACAATACCAGGCTCACCAGTGTAAAACTGTGCTTTGTGTCAATACTACAGCGAAGGATTTAGGCTTAAAGCGGCGGTGAACGAGGTGAGCCTGGAGCCAGCGCTGTACTTCGTTCTTTCTCTCTTTTCTCCACTCTCCCCGCGAACTCTCTTCGTTAGTGACACGAAACATAGACATAATAGTTGTTTCAGGTGAATGTCTATCGCCTCTCTTTGCCTTTTAGCGCGTATGTGCGTGTGCCTCTGACTTCGAAATCCCACCGCGTTACGAGTCCGCCCCGCGCTGAACATGAAGTGGTCCGCGGTGACACGCTGTCAAACGAAGGATAAACTATTTAATTCCAAACACGGAGCACTCCGGTTCTCTGCGTGGACAGGGACAGGTAATCGTCCTGCCTTCTGTCCTGTCTGTGGAGCGGGGGATGAGGGAGCGAGTGGCAGAGACGGAGAGGAGGAGGAGGAGAAGCAGCAGCAGCTGCCAAGAGCCGTGTGCGTAAAGTTAAAGGGGAACACACTTAGTTTGGATATGAAAGCATATTTTACACTGAGTAGCTCTGGAATGAAGTTACAGATATCAGTCGTTTGAACTTAAATGAAAATTAACAGTGAATGAATTTGCACAAGTTCAGTATAACTGGTTCATGTCTGTAAAAAGCAGAGCTGGTTAGGCTATAGCCTGTATAGTTTTACCCACCTTCACAATTAAACGAGTTAATTAATCTTGTTGATCTAATCAGTGTTGGGGGTAATGCATTGAAAAAGTAATTAGTTACTCATTACTTTTTACTTTTTACTTTTTGAAAATGTAATTAGTTAAACTATAGTTATTGCCTCAAGAGGGTAACTTAGTTTTGGATTACTTTGTGTGCATTATTGCAAACATCAATCAAAAATGGGATTTAAAATTGTATCATTGGCATTTAAACAAAGGCAAACAACAAAAGAGTTGCTTAGATTCAAATTCAGTAATAAAATCAATATTAAAAATGATTCTGTGCACTGTTCCAGCTGCAGATCTGTGTCTCTGTTGTTTTATCTCACACAATAAGTCACTTTTGTAGATTTTTTTTTTACTTAAAAGTGAGTAGGAGTATTTTGTTAGTAACTGTCATTTAATTACAAGTCTTTTCACAGTAACTAAATTACACTACTAGTTACTCAAACATGTAATTACAGTAACTAAGTTACACCCAAAACTGGATCTAATTTAGCCAAAAATCATTTCACAAGTACATTTCTAGCAAAATGTAAAAATTCTTATAACAAACTGTTGATTTTGTGTTACTTTTGCTCATGTTTTTATGCTGTGGGAGAAAATCGCAAAAAAATCGCAATCGCAATATTTCCTGGAAAAAATCGCAATTAGGATTTTTGGCTAAATCGCCCAGCCCTAGATCAGACCCACTGAAGCGTGGGCAAAAGATCATCTCACCTGGGCCATGAATACTTCACTACTGCATCTAGCGTTAGATGTTTGAGCTTTGAACAGATTTTTACAGTTTTCCTTTTTGAAAAACATTTAAACAACATGAAACATATTTTCTAAACGTTTTACAAATTTCATTCTACCTTAGTCATTTGACTTCCTTATTATACATTCTTATATCACACTAGGAAGTCATGTAGTTGTTGTGCACCGAGCCAACACTCCTCTGATGTAACAGATTTGACACATAAAGATGTGCTTTTAGGCTCATTTATTCATATTTCTCATGGCAAAAAAAAAAAAAAAAAAAAATCTCTAGTTTGATGATGTCATCAGTTTACATCTCAGCTGTACTTCCTGCTTTTTTCAACATATTTCTTCTTATTTATTTTCCCAATATGTATTGCATGTTGCAAATAAAGTTAATACAAATAAAATATTGAGCATATCATTTAGTTGGGAATAAAAAGGGAATTTATTCAGAGCAAAGCTGAAAAGGGGTCTTGCACTTTCATAAGGGTATAAAAGTCTTCTGCACTTTTTTTTTACCCACATTTGAAGATGTATCTAACACTTAGTAATATGAGCTCATACGAAGTACAAACTAATGCACTACAAAGTCCTCATTATCATTTTTGTAGCTGATTATGAAGTTCAATTACTGCTAAGATTGAGTCAGTCCAACAAAAATGTGTTCAAACATGTCTTAATTAGTGACTTATTATTAGTAACCAATGGAAATCCAGAACACATTACTGTAAATGACTGTCTGACTGACTGGCAGACATTTATGAACTTGTTGTCTTTTTTTCCTGTGTAAACCTGAACTATTAAGTAACTAAATAAGACATACAGTATTTGAAGGCATTTTTGTTCGACTGACTCAATATTGTTTGAAAATGGTTCTGGAGATGTGTCAATGTCTCACAGCCCTACTCCAAACACATGTGCATACATCGATTGGGATTAGGGCTGGGCCATATTGACAAAAATGAATATCTCGATCATTTTTTGGGAACGATATTTTGCCAGTCCCACATAAACTTGTTCAAACCCATCTTCAAACTTGTTACTATATTGGAAAAACATCTCAAATCGATTGAGTGATTTTTTACATGACTTTCTTAAATAATGATTTGCCAATAGAACAAGTACATTTAGTTCTTGTTTCAGAAGGTTTTTTCAATTCAATTTAAATCAATTTATGTCAGTGTGTATTTTTCTTACTTTATGTTAAACAACTTGTTTTATGCTTGTTCCATTGACAATCTTAGTTGAAACCAATAAAATGTACTTAAAAGAAGTAAAATCCTGCTTATTTCAGGCACATATTGCCTCGTTGTCTGATGGTTAATTATCAGACAAATATTACCCTCTCGAAAACGAGATGGTACATCTCAAGGGGCATTCCATTAAATAGACCCATGCCACGTCACAGTGACGTCACAGCTCTAGCTGGAGGCAAAAAAGACGAAAACTCATAGCAGATGCAGTAAAAGTTCGTGGTTTTATCGTGGTTAAAATGTCGTTTCGTTGTGAACTGTGATTAGGACTTTTGTGTCTAAAGTTAGTCTGATCTTACCCAGACGTGTAGGTGCAGTTTGATGTTCAAATTGATCTGTTTTATTTAGATATCCATCTAAAACTGTACTGTTGCCAATCATTCAATTTTTACACACAAGACCCTTAATTTCCTGCTTTAGCAAAGCCTTGGACGAGAGCTAACAGATTTTCAAAGCTAAATGCAGCCAATTTTGTTGAAATAAGTTATTCGTAAAATATTAACTATGTTGTGTCTCTAAGCACTCGAAGCACTAATAATGGGAGGTGCATACATCATATTTAGCATTAGCTTCAAGACACGAATGAACTGTTAAAAGAAGCATTTTAGCCACTACTAGGTTTAGCGAAGTAAAACAAGCCTCAAACAAATGTAAAAATCACCTCTTCAGTCTCGTGAAAGAGCAGATCCAGATCCAAGACGAACCACACAAACTCAGACAAAATGCTTCCATCCGTCAGAAGTAATTCACCAAAGTCTGTGTCAGGTCCCACAGAGTAAGTTACGATATATATCCTGACAGTTCCGAACAGAATTTCAAATTTTTTCTGCTTTTGTGTTTAAAAATCCCTCCAAAAACGAGCTAGTTTACAAAGGTTTAAATGGAGGCAACGTCGTCTTTTGCCTCCGACTAAGCTCCGCCCACCAGAATTTGACGCAATGTTTACTAACATGCAAGGGGTCTATACATTTGTCAAATGAATTACAAAAGTGCAGCCATCTCCCACTATAACCTCATTTTTGTAAAGCACTTGTCTACAAACCCTGATAGAAATGAACTTACTTTGTCTATTCAAAACTTTACTTCATTACTTATGTCATTTTTATTGTAAATGAGCTCTTTTGTTGGATATTTTTACTGCAAGATATACTCGATATTCCATTTCTGCATATCTTAAAAACAACATTCACGATGTTATCTACATTTCGATATATTGCCCAGCTCTAATTGGAATACCTAATAGCATTTTTTCTGATAAGTATTGTATTTTCATGATTATCCTGGTCGTGCCTTTTATTGGACGTAATAAGACTCCTGGTATTTACTGGCTGATCTTGACCCAGAATGTCTCATAATATTAGAAATTGTATTAACATTATTAAGTTGATATTTGTGCTCTATGTTACCAATTTTCCAACAAGTTAACCGAGTTTTGACGATGAAAAAGCTCGGTGCATTTCTACTTAAAATAAATACTTATAAATATGTCCATTACATTCCTAGTTTTTAAAAACTCAAAAATAATGGTACTTTTGTTTTTTTGTTTAATTGTGGCTATTCTTTGATCTATTTGGATTCATTGTGCAGTCGTCGTTGCCGTGTTAGTCCTGCAGAGTCATGGTGGCTCAGGCCCATTTCACACTCTCTCCAGTCCAGTGTTTGTTCCTAATCCACACTGACCTTGTGCACAGATGTTGACAGACTTCTTTGCATTGTGTCATTCCTCTGATGTAGCATGTTTGTGTTGGCTCTGCCTCCTGTTAAAGGCGCAGCAGCAGCAGCAGCGCAGAGCTACAGGTGGATTTACCTGTCTGGTGACATAAGCATTGTTTTGGCTTAGCTCACCGCCCAATGCCCCAGCTTTCTAATACAGCCGGGGTGGTCCTAGAGCTGTGGGCGGGGCTTGTGTCATAGTAAGAGGTGCACTAATCTTAAGCACACAGTATATGAGCAGAGTCAGGCTGAAGATGGTTCTGTGGGATTGTGTCCCAGCCGGAGCAGGAGCAGGAGCACAGTAGACTCACTATGTGTCCCGCGCACAACGCCCTCTGGGGCTGCACCATGAACCGCCGCTACCAATGGTAGGAGCATTTTATCACTCTTATCCTCCGACTCATCTGCTCTTCTGGGACTGCATTTACCAGAGGATGTGCAGGAACTTTGGTTTTGTCCTCCAGCTTTCCATGTTGTGATCTGAAGACTCTGAAGTAGACAGTCTTCTAGAGAACGAGCATTAACAAACAGAAAATGTGTAAACAACAGTGTGTGTTACGGCTGATGTTCAGTCCTACAAGCTTTCACACACTCACTGTCTCAGCTCATTATGACGAATGGTAGTTCAAAGCACTGGCTAATGACTAGCCTTGATGAAAGCAATGTGGAAGTAAGACATTTCTCACAGTGGAATAGTCATGGCTATGTAAATATCAGGAGTAGAGAAGCTCCTGTATGTTCTCCCCTTGTCTGCATGCATTTCCTCCTGTTGCTCCTCAGTCTACAAACATGAGCCACAAGAGCTGAAGGAGCTGGCTGGTGATACAGCTGATGTGACTTGTAGTTCTTTGTAGTTCCTGTTCCTGCAGAGGACTGGACCTGATGTGTTTGTGCTATGTGTGTGTGTTTAGGCACATCCAGGACCCTGCCAGTCAGAGGCTGACCTGGAACAAGCCTCCTCAGAGTGTGCTGGTCATCAAGAAGATAAGAGACATCGCCCTGCTGCAGCCATTCAAGGAGCTGTGCACCTTCCTCACACAGGTACAGCATCACGTTGAACAAGGTTAAATGAAATAATAGCCTCAACATGTGTCTAATTTTTTGGCTGTACCTTTGCTTCTGCCAATTATTAATATCAATAATGACATTTTTATTGACATATCAATTAGAAACAAGCACGATCCTTCATATCAGTGTCAGTGCACAATCCACGAGTGTCCAAGTGTTTTTTACCACTCTAAACTAAAGAGTTAAATGAAACTATGTTGATTGTGTCCTAATTTGATATCGAATTCATCTGATCTTCATGTTCTTACTGTTGGCCAAGTCACTGTTTGGCAAAGTGACTCACTTGTCGATCATTAAATGACCAACCCACAATTCACTGCAACTTACTTTTTGTGCATTTTGAACACTGAAAAACAAATACCGGTTGTTTTGTTGCTTTGTGCCTAAATAAGTGAAAAATGATTTATAAAGCCATTATTTAACACGTTTTATTAGACCCAGGCATACAGACACACCTTTGTATAAGTTGTGTTTTTTTTCCCTCTTGATTAATGGATAATGGATGAATTGAACAGTGACGACATTCCTACACAGAGGTCCGGGACACTGAACAGTACACTGTGACAATAACAATCGTCGTTGGTGTGGTTTTCAGCAGTGTGTGTGTGTGTGTGTGCTCCACAGGTGAAGAACATGCTGGTGTATGTGGAGAAGAAGGTTCTAGAAGACCCGTCCATATCTGCAGACGAGACCTTTGCAGCCATCACCAAGAACTTCTGCACTTTCAGGGAAGGTCCTGCTGCTTTTCACATTTCTCTCATTCAAAACAAATGATATTAATATCCTGGCGAGAAAAAAACACACTTTTAATGACAAAAGCTATTTTAATGTAAATCAGCTCACCCCCATATCTTTATCAACTGATCTGGCGAGCAAGCTACAACAACAGTAAAAACAAAAGACAAAAGCTCTATGCGTACTTATTTCTCTCGCCTCATCCCTAACCTACCGACCACTCTTACATGACACACTATAGGATCTATTAAACGGCTGAATAACAAACTCTGTTTTCCATGACCATCATCTAAAGTATTGTGGCTTCATTCACACGGTTCTTTCTCAAGTGAGGTGCCAAAAATACTTCTTTCAAATTCCAGAGGTCTGGTCCAGGCTGAACAAGTCCATACAATATGTGTCACAAAGGACGTTCCATTACAAATTCCTGTCTGCATGGCAAAGTCCCAGACAAGCTTGTATCTGTCTCTCCGATACTTGCAGATGGAGCCAAATGTCATGTTAGTTATTCCATAGTGGCAGACACATTTTTGTTCATGTTTTTTTCTTCTGCTCCTCCTGTGTTATGGCTTATGTTACTAATGTTTCCGCGTCTGTGTGTCTGTGCCTCTAATGTCCTGTAGAAGAAAACCCTAGAGTTGTAGGAATCTCCTCACTACTCTGATTTACTTAGAGCGAGTGCAAAGCATTTGTGTCCATTAAATGCAGACAGTGACGAATAATAATCAAAAGGGCATCAAGTAAATATTTGAGCGCTCATGAACACACTCAGTTACAGCTAATATTCAGGTTTACTCAATTACACAATTTTTGTAATCAATAACAGCAATAATCATAATTGAAAGTGAAATTGGATTAATCACACAGCCTATGCTCACCTCCTTTCAGGCAGGAGATTAGCAAAGGTACCCAAAGACTCAAAGGGCTGTCCCACACAATGTCAGCTTTAAAATAAGATAAGATCAAATAAAATGTGTTACATTTATTTGACTTTATCATATGATAAGGCCCTGCCCTATGGTAAATGTTTTTGATGAAATGCATAGCTCTTTTTTTGCTTTGTTGTTATTGCTGATTGATGTGTTGAAACATTGCAGTGTTTTCTTCCAGACCTCGATGACATTTCTAACCGTGTGGACTTCATCATCTGCCTGGGAGGAGACGGGACTCTGCTGTATGCGTCCTCACTCTTCCAGGTACAGAGCGTATTACCTTCAGGCCTGAGGCTTCTGACCCGTTTGGTTTTAAAACAAGTCAAAACTGTATGATTGACTGGGTTAGTTAGTTAGAATGTTTAAGATCCTGAGAAATATGCCTGGAACTCAATGAGTTTGTCAGGTGCTAGTTATAGTATCTGTCTGACTGCACGCATCAACAAACTGAAATCTGTACTCATTCCAAACTAGGGCTGGGCGATATGGACAAAAATGTATATCTCTGAGTGAAGCTCTGTGTCTGTGTGCACCTCAGGAGAGCGTCCCCCCGGTCATCGCCTTTCACCTGGGCTCACTGGGCTTCCTTACTCCCTTCAAGTTTGACACGTACCAGTCCCAGCTCACACAGGTCATCCAAGGTATGCACCACAGCAATACTGTTACTAGTAGGGCTGTAGTTCTTTAGTCGTTTAGTCGATTAGTCGGTCGATGGGGCTTTAGTCGACCAAAATTTGTATTAGTCGACCCAGCCCGAGCCCGCGCACGTCGTGTCCGAACCCGACCGGAACCTGTGCCTAAGCCTGAGCCCGAAGAGAGCCAGCCCGCCCACTCACTGAACTGTGGCATTTTAATGACAGAAAAAGCTTCTTATGATGTCCAGTGTGTTTAATGTAAGTGTGTCTCGCCGCTTCCTCCACCGCACATTCCTCTCTCTCTCTCTCTCTCTCCCCCCCCCCTCCCTCCCTCTTGTTCCTTTTTTTCTCCCGCGCGCGTAACGTGCCTTCCCCGTCTTTCGTTCTCCTTTCACTTTTACCTGCTCCGCGCTTATTCACAAGTCTTTTCTCTCTCTCTCTCTCTCTCTCTCTCTCTCTCTCTCTCTCTCTCCCTCTCCTGTTCCTTCTTTTCTCCCGCGCGCGTAACGTGCCTTCCCCGTCTTTCGTTCTCCTTTCTCTTTGACCTGCTCCGCGCTTATTCTCAAGTCTTCTCTCTCTCTCTCCTCAGTCTCGCGCCGTATAGTTGGCCACTTAAACACTGACTTTTTTTTTATCACTGCGGTGGTTTTGTGCTGTGTTCTGACGCGGCTGTCAATCATCCGCGAAGCGCACGTGTTCAGTACAGCTCTACGTCTTGGCCCAAGCCCGGCCGGCCCACATTTCTCACGTAGTTGTCGGGCCTGCACGGGCTCGGGCCCAGAATCTAAACTCTGCCTTTTTTGATATAAACACACTGTGTCATATTCATTTTGTGTGTAAATTGTTGTTTTTGCATGAACTCCATTGCACTTTTGCCTTTTTGCGTCAGATAAATTGTCAGATCAAACTATATTTTTTTTAGCTTCAGAGCTTTAGCCACGCCCCCTTTTAGTCGACTAATCGGTCGATGGGACATGTCTTTAGTCGACCAAGAATTTCTTTGGTTGACTACAGCCCTAGTACTAGAAAGCAAGACAGGTGATTCTGAAGGCTAGGGTTTATGTTGGTGTGGACAGGACCTGAAGGACATAAGAGCATGTTTAAAGGACAAAAGCAAAAATGTATACTGCTTTTTACTTGATCAGTCCTTGAAGAACATACAGGGCTTTTGCCTAAGTATCTCGGCTCTACTCGACTCTTTGTGCTTCTACCCGGCTTAGCCCTGCTCAAGAGGGGCTGTTGTGAAGATGGGCATTTGAAATGTTGATTATAGGCCCAAAACGTTTGATACAAAATACGAAAAATTGCAGATTGTACAGAACGCAGCCATACGCTTGTGCACAATCTGTTTGGTAAAAGTAAGATGTGAACTGTTTCACTAGTTTGTGCAGCTCACACAGTTTGGTAGAAGTAAGACGTCAGTTGACCCTGTGCATAGAAGTTGTTTTATTTTATAATTGTCAGACTTTAGCGAAAACAAACACATCTTTTTTATAAACACACTTTGGTCCTTGGGTGAAAGATTCCCCTCATGTGTAAAGTATTTAACATATAAAACCACCAACAACTCACTGTTCACTGCCCGATCTTAAAGCATTTTTTACATTTTAGACTGAGGCAGTGAAACCACATAGAAATTAACTAAACAGGAAACAAACATGCCGACAGGAAGTGAGCATTTTTCAAAAGCCAACTAGCTTCTGTGCACAGAGCTAATTGCTGTGACATGGAGCGTAGTTTGTCACATGCGTCTCATGTCAGGTTTAGTGCCTACTTGGCTCGCTTTGGCCTGGAGAAAAGCGGGGACTGAAAAAGTACCTGGTCTCAGGGATCAGACCAAATGGAAAAGCTCCGCACCAGGACTAAGTCACGTAGATGGGTAATTAATGGCTGACCTCTTTGAAAAAAAGGACGTTTCTCATTGGCCAGGAGTGTACCTTCGAGATATGTATGGAAGGCATCATAAAGAGCAAATTATAGACCTAACTTTGAACCTCTTTTTATACCTTTCCTAATCATGTATTCTGTGGATTTCAAGCACAACTATTCAAAGTCAAATCTCTTTATCACTGATGATGTTGCTTTTAGTTCTGCCTTATATGTTATATGTCCTTGTTGAATATGTTTTACAAGCAGAGCACCTGTGCATTCTAAGAAAACTGAGCATGACCGGTTTATTTGAGCAGAGCAACTATGCTCATGTGTTTCTTCGACAGAGGTTTTACCTGGGCCGGCGTTTAGTCATGCTCCGGGTTCTTCTATACCTTTTCAATCCTTGTTTGTAGTGAAGAGCAGATTGGTCCACACTGGCCTTTAGTCTACTTTATTTAATGCACACAGAAGCAGAAGTGAACCCTGGTGTAGTACTCTTGGTCACATGTTAAGTAGGACTGGGACGATTCACTTAAGTCACGATTCAAGTTCACGGTTTGTTTCTTCAGACGTTGTAGCTATTATTTGTATTTTTATTGATATTATACAACTATAGTGTGTGTGTGTGTGTTTAAGTCAGTGGCTGCATGAGCTAAACTGATCTATTCTGGCCTTTGGATTCAATCGCTGCATACTTTTCCAAACTCTTTTTCCGGTCCTAATGTTAAGTGCTGTTGTGTCTCGTCAAGCCGTACTAAAATACAATACTCCAAAGTTAAGTGACTAGCTTTTCAGTAAAACACAGTAAACATGATTATAATTCAGATTTGACTAAATATTCTGCTTGTTTTTACCCAGTTTGGTTGTTTTGGTGAAGCTCATTCTCGTCTTTTTGTCCAGTAATTATGACACATGTAGAGGGGATCCACAACTGTTATCTGTGACTAATTCTTGATGCTGCTTGATAATTCTGTCTTGTCCCACTCGAACTTCGAACGCTCACGTACCCGTTGTACTTTAGGAAACGCAGCCATCGTCCTGCGCAGTCGTCTCCGAGTGCGATGACCAAAGAGGGCAGCGAGAAAGAACAACGGCCTCAGTCTGACCAATGGAGAAACGGAGGGGACGCAGCGGCCAGAGGAGTACCAGGTGAGCACTAAGCACTGGTCTGATTTCAACCACACCTGTCTGATCTAGTTTTAAACAGCTCTGGCTACTGACAAACATGTATTATTTAGTGATTTAACTGAATACAGCATTTTTATATAGGGCTGGGTGGTCTGGTGAAAAAAATAGATTGCGAGTTTTTATTATCATTAAGCTAAATATCTATGAAAAAAAGCTTTAGATTTATTTCAGTCGGTCAAAGTGCCCTCTGATTTTAGTGGGTGTGTAATAATATCTATTTTAGCATTAAGAGTCAGACTGCAAACAGAACTGGCTCTGATACACGTGACCCTGGTGCGCTGATTGCAGATGATTGACAGCTCTGCAGAGAAGTGACCGCAAGGGCTATAAAAATGCTTTTATTCTTCTCAGCTCAAGACAAAATGTCCCCTTTTACTCTCATGTGAAATCAGTCTCCAAATATGCAACAACCTGAAGAGAACTGGAGCGTGGAAATGAAAAGTGTTGCTTGTGAAGTACAACCCGCATGTCCCGCACTTTTGACAATACATGACCTGCCCAACCGGCCTTGCACAGCCGAGTGTATTTGTACAACCCGCCCCGCCCGACCCGCATAGGCTATAAAACTGCATAAAATCCATCACCACGTTTAAGGCTCAAGCGGACCAAACGGCCAAAAGTAACATCACAGCTGACTTTAATGTAGGAAAAAGTGAACATATTCATCCAGTATTATGTTAATGTAGATGACTTACCTCTCAAACCCGTTTTAGTCAACCTGATGTTTTTGTTACGCTTTCGTCTTAACGCGGGGCATTTCAAACACTCGCATTTTTCTTTCTTCTTTCTCGTCTAAATAAAAGCAAATGTCGGCGCTCTTTGACCCTCGTTCGCACTGAGCAGCTCACATGAGGCAGGTGTTAGGTAGATCCAATAAAACAAAAAATATTAATCCAGGAGTGCGATGGTCCCGCTCTGTGTTTGTTTGAAGTGACGCAGATCGTGTTCCTGCAACAGCAGCGGCTTTGACCAATGAAGAAGCAGATTTTCTCCTCATGTTTCCCTGTGTGATTCTGTTACACAGATCGTCTAGAGAACAGAGCACGCTTCAGTTTATGGGGTGCAATCTAAGATGTGATTTGTAAGATACGCAATTTCTCCAGCCGCCCCAACCCAACCCGCGGGCAACATGCGGGACCCACGGGTCACGGGTCAGCGCGCGCATCACTACTTTCTGTCACTAAAACCTCACGCTCATACTTAAAGTCTCTGGTTTAGGCGTGAGCTGCGCTGTCCCGAGGCTCCAGGCTCTTGTCTCAGACACAGGGGAGTTGATGCTGGCTTAACTCAGGTTAAGAGCGAGCTTTGTTCCGGGCTCCTGCCTCAAACACAGGGGATCACGCTGGCTTGAACCTGGTTCAATCAGTACGAGCACCAGCGAGAAGAAAAAGCACGGCTTGTCATTACAATTAGAGATCGACCAATATGGGTTTTCTTTGGCCAATGCCAATATTTCAACATTTCATAGATGAAGTGTGATAGTAAAACCCCTTCAATCTAAGCTCCTATTTACCCTGGTACATTCACACAATGTAATGATGCTCGATTGTATTTTGCCCAAGAAACAATCATTTCATAGTGTCACGAACGACATTCATGTTGTTCATATTGACAAACAAACAAGAACTTACTAAAGCTTGTGCTGCAGCCAAAGTCATAAAACTTAAAACATCAACACTGCAGCCTTAAGAATGGAGAGTGAAAGTTTATTTTTACATAAATACATAGTTTTGTTGTTTGTTTGCATTGACTTTTTGTATAATTAGTTGTTCTCTATAAACTTTAACTGCCTGAAAGATGCCAGTGAAAAGCAGCTGATTCCACTCTTCACGGTCCGGGTCAGCAGACAGGTCCTGTGTGGCTTTATAAAAGAGCATATTTAAATGTCCGAGCCGCGCTTTTGTTCTGCTTTGGTGTAAATGAAAAGAACAAAAATCGGACTCATAAATGATGCCTAGAGCGTTTTAGACACGAAAGCATAAAACCACATTGTGTACGGAGCTGCAAATAGCTTCTTTTTCCTCTAAAGTTACACAATTCTGACTGTGCACTTTAACTATGTTGTAAGGCTTTCTCATCAGTATCCTTCACACATGTAACACTGCACATGAGAATCTCCGGTTATATCACAGCTGGTCAGAGTTATGAGAAGAAACATGATTATTTTAAGATCTAGATAAAGTCAGCAAACTATTTAGAATCAGGAAGTAGTTAGAAAAATCTTAATATAATGGTTTTAACTGCAGTCTAGTGAAATAACAAGACGGAATGCCAGAGTCGTATTTGCAGGTCTTCCACACACTGTATTGTATGTGGTCAAAAAGACAAAGTGTCACATAGGTACTATCATTTGTGAAAGCATAACTTCTGTGTCATACAGTAAATATTATGTGGATTTGTGCCCATTTTTTTCAATGTGAATTACCTCTACATACAGTGTGTCACATTTGCTGAACAAAAGCATTTATAAACCTCATTAAAACCGTCAAATTGGATGAAAACAAGCAAAACGTTTAGAAACTTTGGTCTAATTTGTCCTAAGCACTTGAAGCCCATATGACAGATTATGGCATTGTTCTCATTTTGACTTATAGGGCTTTTCCATTAGTACCTGCTTGGCCCTACTCTACTTGCTCTACCCGGCTTAGCCCCGATCAGAGGGAGAGCATTTCCATTACAAGAGAGGCGAGTGGGGCTGTTGTGAAGCTGGGCCGTACGTTGCTAACTGTCACTCCCAAATGGGGACATGATGCAAGCTCATAGAAAACAACGAGCGTTTCAATGCGCATCGGCTTTAATTAAAGATAATCAGACCGTTCGTTCTCCAGCGTTTCATAAGCGTAATATAAAACAAATCTCCACCGCCGCATTGGCCAGTAGAGTGAAGCTTTTCATGTCAACACGTTCACTGACTCACCCTTCTTCACGTCCCGCTGTGGTCCCGATGTACAATCACAAGTCGGCTGTCCCATCTTCCTCCTCCGTCTCTGTCCTGAAGAAGCTGTATTATAACTCTGCTTCAAAACGTGTGCATCAGATGTCCATCACTATTTGCTGCGTGAAGCGGTCAGGACCTGCACGTGCCTACGAACAAGCCGACGGCTAGCACATACGAGAACTACAATTGTATGTATTTAGCGATAGGGACAAGGGACTCCGTTTTTTTTATGTCATTGTGCTGTTTTTTGCTACGGTGAGTACGAAATGTAGAAGCAGTTCTGTGCAGCTAGCTTAGCGGCGACTTACGTTATGGCATGGCGTACTGTAACAAAAACAAATCAGCGGCACTTGTGTGACGCAACATGACGTGCGTCTGACGTCAGGTTATATACTCTGTCACTTTGGCCCTGGGTAAAGCAGGGACTAAAAAAGTGCCTGGTCAGAGGGATCAGCCCCAAATGGAAAAGCTCTGCACCAGGGCTAAGCGCGCCGAGTAGAGAGAGGGCCAAAGTAGGTACTAATGGAAAAGTCCTATTAGTTTGGTGTTATAGTCTTTGTAGTAAATATTTATCATAGTTTTACATTACTAAATTTGCACATTGTAAAGAAATTGTCAAAGCAACATTGAAAATGACAGAAAGTATCATCATCGAGCAAAATGAAAGTGTTACAAGAATAACTGTTTGTCAAATCTTTCCGTCTGTGTCATTTACAGTATGTGTATTGTGTGGTAACAGTTGTAAAAGTATTTCATATTTAGTGAACAAAAGACAAATATAAACCTCATCAAAACAATGAAAATAAGCAAAAGGTTTAGTCTTTCCTTAAATCTAATCAGTTCATTATACTTCACTGAAAGTCTTTCATTTAACCTGTGCATTGTGAACATTTTGACACAGATCCTCAGTGAGCAGAAGTATTGCTGTGTGTCTCTCAGGTTCTGAACGAGGTGGTTGTGGACAGAGGGCCGTCGTCGTATCTGTCTAACGTGGACCTGTTCTTGGACGGACACCTGATCACCACAGTGCAGGGAGATGGTACGTGTGCGTGTACATCTGGTATGAACCATCACTAGAACTGGGACTGTTGCGGCCGCCATCTTGTGAGGGGAGAGAATTGAAAGAATGTCTAAACAAAGTGATATAATTCATGGATTAAAGCAGCAAGCACATCACCACACATTAGCCAGCTGTAATTAAAATTAACCTTACTAATTACCTTACTTTGACATACTACAAATAATAGTCTCTGTGTTTGATTTTGGTTGAATTATTAATCTGAAAAATGAGCTTCAGATAAATCATTTCATTAGATTAAGAAACCCAGATTAATTCTGGTGCTGATATCAGATTAAATTGGCTCTGTGCACGGGACTTCAGTTGGCTTGTTTATGTTCAAAATAGCTCACTTCTGTACGTACAAGCATTTCCTGTCAGTTCATCAGAGTTTTTCACTACACCAGCTTAAAACTTGAAATACTCCGAAGATCAAACCGTGACAGTGAGTTTGTGGTGAATGTTACAGAAAACAGTTAAAGACTTCACAAATCAGAATATTTCAGCATTGAACAAAAAGAGACTGTTTGTATCAAAATGCTAACGCTAACAGGAAATGCTTGTTCGTACAGAAGTGAGCTATTTTGAAGTAAACCTGGCCAACTGAAGTGCCTTTTAAGACCTGGATGTTGGAGGTCTTGTGTTTGACACGTGTGGATTAAAGGGAGTCAAATAATACATTTTTGATCCTAATAATTCGTTGTCTATATTTTTCTTATGAGTTGTGAATATAAATATTCAACCTAAAACATAGTATTGGTTATATTTTATGCAGAATTGAACTACAGTATATTTGTGTGTCATTATATCATATGAACACAAGCTTTCATCATTATAGGCTCTTTTCACGTTGCTGCGGCTTGGCTAGTTCCGGTGTGAATATACCAGCGGTTCGTTGTTTCCGGTCCATTCATTCTCTCCGGAAGGCTAGCTTAAATGCCATAATTTAAATAATTAGCTGACACAAACTGGACACAATGACAGCCAGACAATCATTTACAGCGAGTTCAGAGCTTCACATACGAGGTAAATACTTCACCAGTGTTTATAAAATGTGCGTTTTGTCTCTGAAGCTAATGTTAACCTGTATTTAATTTATTTATTAATGTTAAAATAACTTAACTAGTTTTTTACAAAAACACTCACATGGATGTCATGTATTTTTATTAATTGTCTGCTTTATAATTGCGCGTATTTAGCATTTAGCATTGCGCCAAACTTACCACTTTTCTAAACACAGTCTTTCTCTGGTGAAGTATTTACCTCGTATGTGAAGCTCTGAACTCGCTGCCAGTGGTTATCTAGTTGAAATCCACTCACTGCTTTGAATTTTTAAAATATTAATGAATATTTGCGCATCTCTGGCAAACTCCCCAAAAGGAATGAACGGGACAAGAAGGAACTATCCACGGGTATCACGCAAACCGGAGCTAGCATAGCCCAGCGACGTGAAAAGGGCCATTGTGTTTACTTCAGTTATTTATTTAAAAGAAAAATGTCAGAGTTAAAAAAATATATATACTGTATAAAAAAAAAAAACATTAAAAATTAGATACTTGAATGTTTTGGTTGTGCATTAGTAAACTTTTTTTCCATGAAAAACTATATTATAAATGCATCTGTGTGACTAAATCAGACCACAACCAATAATAAATATTGTATTTATCATAGACGGCAGAAACACCACTCTAATTGGCTGTGCTTAGTCAGGCCACTGTCTGTAAAAACGTGTTCTTAAGCCATGACTGCAGCAAAATGTATTTATTTGTTTATTTGATTACAGTGCATATTAATGAACATCTGTAACAGTAACAGTGTAAATATGCCAGATTATAGCAAGAATGCTAATTTCCATCTGTAGTCCAGGCAGGTACACAGATAAAGACAACAAAAATACAAGAGTACAATAATTTAGGACAATACAAGACAACACAAGTCATAAAGGCCACACTCACTCAGGGTATAAAGTGCCAATTTTATAAAGTGCAAATGTGGTTACGGTGCATTAAGTAATTTTACAGTGCTGCAGTTTTAAATCTAATAAATAAGTTAAGTTAGTTTAAGACCAGTTTGTATCCACGTGTTGGTCCTCTCCTGCCGCACAGAGATGACCAAGACACTGGAGTTTGCAGAGTGCCCTCTAGTTCTAAAACATTCATACATATTTGTATGAGTAATAAAAAATGTATGTTTGTCTACATTAACCATGCTCTGGAGGATTTGTGAGAAACAGGAAGAAATGATATGCCTACTTTCTGTTTTGCAGTGTCAAAGTCAGGTAATGTACTGCAGCTTTAATAAGAAAAGAATTGAAGAGAAAACATTTGTAAAGTCAAGCATGAGATCTTTAATATCCTCTGACCACACAAGATGGCTGCTGGAACTGGACATGTGTTGCTCTATCTTACATCGACTCTTCTGTTTAATCATTCTAACATGTGTGTGTCCAGGTCTGATCGTGTCCACGCCCACGGGCAGTACGGCCTACGCTGTGGCCGCCGGAGCCTCCATGATCCACCCCAACGTCCCGGCCATCATGATCACGCCCATCTGCCCGCACTCGCTGTCCTTCAGGCCCATCGTGGTGCCGGCCGGGGTCCAGCTCAAGGTCTGGATCCGGGACTCACAACAGTCTGCTTTTCTGCTCAACACACAGCAAAAAAAAAGGATTTTGTAGTCCTGATAAAAGAACTACAATTCAGAAGATTCATTTTTGAGTCGTTTTGGCCGAATAGGAAAGAATAGCAGTATATTTGCCTGACAGGAACTAATAAACTAGCTCTTATAAATCAACTTCATTCTAAAATTGTTCAGAGAAGGTGTAATTTTGTCCTGTAATTGATTTATTTTAATGTTTTGTTTTCTGTTAATAATCATTCGTTTCTACCATCGGTCCGATAGTTTGTGCATAATTTCATTACCCACATGTGTGCTCCTCTTCAACAAACAACAACATACCTCTCAGTGCTCGTCAGAAAAGATAATTAGAGTGAATGAAACTGTCACCTGTGCAGTGTGAGAGCAAGAGCCTGTCTTTCAGGATCACTCACATGTTTACTTGTGACTGCAGTTACACTATTGTCATACTTTTACTTTTGCAAGAGGGCTTCTAATGTGTTTATTCATTGGTCCCACTGTACTGTGAGGCTGAATTCTCCTAGATATAGAATATTAAGTGCAGTATTCATATTTTTTACATTATTTTTGTTACATTCTGACTAAGTAATGTCACTAAAGGCTTGTTCATACTTCACCAGGCGTCTGAACTTTGTTTGTGCACCTCGGGCCGTACGAACAAGAACAAAGTTTCTTTCACCTCTGACATTCATACTTCAGCAGACGCGCCGCAGCCGAACTCAGTTTGACATCAAAACTGTCCCATCATCCTCCCTGTCACAAAGAAGCTATAGAATAACTTTAGAACTGATCTCCTGCTACCAAACTGGTGCTGTCCATCCTCCGCTGTGTTTAACCTGAAGCAGACACAGACGACCTGCTCGTGCATCATTACGTGTTAGCAGAGGAGTTTGTATGTTTGAGAAAATATCTTGAGATTTGGATCATTCTCTTGTGGTTTTGACCTAGACACTACGCGGGCAGCACAGAACTGTCTTAGGATTCTACAAGAAATCCCACCCACTTTGGAAAAACTAGCCAATCAGAGCCAGCTGCTGCACATCTCTGCCAAACAAAGCTCTGGCTTAGCTGATGTGTCAAGAACAACCCGCACGAACTTCTGACCATAGTCAATGAAATGCCCTTAACTCTGCTATATAAAAAGTTCTGTCCCAGAGGACAAATAGGATCCAAAATCTAAAATAACTAGGGTACTGTTCAGTCTTGTTGCAGCCTTATTGAATCAGTCTTGTAAAGTGATGTGTTTGTTTCGTGTACTTACAGATCATGCTGTCACGTGACGCTCGGGACACAGCCTGGGTGTCCTTCGATGGGAGGAAGCGTCAGGAGATCTGCCATGGAGACAGGTGGGTCTGAGCTCATTACCTTCACTGCATAAAGATACACACAGTCTATACAACCAAATACACATACGTCTTTATGATAACAACTCCCTGCCTAGTGTGCATGTGGGGATGCCTCACCTCTGTCTGTCTGCCCCGGGGCAACTGTGGCTGCTGGCTAGTATCACATTTGTCTGATTATGCATATTTGTTTTGCCTGTTTTAGTTTGATATGAATAGTTTCAGTGAAACAACTACAGAATTCTCTTTATCTCACTTAACCCTGTGCACTGTGGAACCTTCTAAACAAGCAAACAAGTCAGCTACACTTTCAGTAGAAATAGACATTTAAAACCAGACTTTTGGAGTGGATCAAATATAGCTAAAGGAAACAAACAAGAGGCTCCCTCAAGCCTCTTGTTTATTAATAGTCTATTTTGGATCTTTTTGCAAATTTTGCTAATGGGTATTGATTTCGATTTGTTTTTTAATCATCCTTTTAAAACCAAAGACAAATTTCCATGGCAGTGTACAATAACGTTTTCCTTCTCCTATTTTGTGATCATACAAGCCCACTCAAGCACATTTGTATTCTTTATTTACAGCAGTAAAGACATCTAAAGGACAAAAGTAGCTTTTATTCAAGTTTATTTTTAGTAAAAAAAAAAAAAAGATATGCAGCTTTAAATCCCCACTTAAAGAGACTCCATGCAAACTCACCTTCATAATTCATAACTATAGAAAGTTATACTTTGAAAAATTATAATGGAAATATTTATCTTTTATGCCATATTGGAAACAAAATATAGTTAAAGAGTAGCTTTTCTATAGAAACAGACAGGAGGAGACTCTAGGTCAAATAATACTCCCTCTTGTGGTAAAGATACATACTTGTGTTATTTATTTAGAGCAACATAAACATCTAAAATACAAACATCTGGTTTTATTGAAGTCTAATTTTTGGTCTAAAAGTTACACATAAAGCATTTTTCTTGGCTGTGCTGAAGCAGTAAAAGTGTCCTCAGGTGTCTCCACATCTCATCTTTATGTCTTCTGCTTATTTCCAAGGAAATGTTTTCCTTCAGCTGTAACAGTCTTCTACCTCATCTTATCTTACTCCATGGAACCATGCAAGTGCTTTTTCACTGCTTTCATGGTAGTTTAGTGTTTTTTTAAGCAAAAGTAAACAGCTGGAAGGAAAGCTAACATTTTACCCTGTCAAACTTGTATTTTAATCTCTGGATATGTGTTGAGGGCGTAAAACCAGCTTTGCAACCTAATCAACATCCGGAAAATTAATTCTTGTCTAAATGTGTTTTGTTTTGAGAATATTTTCCCTTATTTCAACAGAGACCTGCACTTTAAAACTGAAGGTGTCACTCGAGCTCTACCGGTGACACGTATTAATAATGCTGAATCTACTTTAAACTTCTTCACCTTGCCACATCAAACTGACCGTTGTTTTTGGATCGACCCGTGCATGTTTGTCCTGCAGCCCTGCCCACACCCTTCTCTCTTAGACACTTCTCAAACACTCCTCCTTTGCCCTCCGCAGCATCAGCATCACCACGTCGTGCTTCCCCGTGCCCTCCATCTGCTTCAGGGACCCGGTCAACGACTGGTTCGAGAGCCTGGCCGAGTGTCTGCACTGGAACGTGAGGAAGAGACAGAACTACCTCAGCGCGGAGGAGGACGACTTCTGACTGTGAACGTAGCACAGTACACATGACACGCCTTGCTCTCGTTACACTTCTGCACAAACATGGACTGAAAACATAGTACTATTTTTTAAACTGAAAAACGACCCTCAGACACAGCTCTTATCCACGCGTTTTTATCTTTTACTAATTATTGAATATATAATGTATTTTTGCTATTGGTATTTTTAAATGGAGTGTAGGTCTTTTTTATCAGTAGGTTGCGTTCACACGACATCACAAGAATCTACAGGGCAATAGGTTTTGTTCACGGGTTCCACAAATATTAGTGAAATCATTTACTTTTATATATATTTGCTAGTACAATGTTATCAATAGTAAAAACTGCCTCTTGCCCTACGTCTGAATGAATGAGATTGAACTGTAGAAAGTGAACAAAACCTAAAGAGGTTATGCAGTTGGTATCACAACATTCAAAATGACAATTCTGAGTTTGTATCTGACATGTCCAACTAGAAATCAAAGCAAACTAGAAAAGCAGACGAACAGCAGGAACTTTTTCTCACGGACACAGTTCAATTGATTATCATTCTCTCGTCAATACTGGGGGCCCAATCTTAAAACGCCTGACTAAAAGAGATTTCAAATTCAAATAGAATGTGTCTTTGAACCATTCAGAGCACAAACAATTGTCCTGACTTTGTGAACCTCACTGCAAAAAATTTATTTCAAGACAAGTTCAAGTTGTTTGATTCTAGGATTTAAACATTAGCATTTTGACTCATTTAACCTCGATGTTGTGTAGATTATTTTATTCACTCTCTCATTCGCTAACTAAGGGAAATTTACAGTGATGCCCAATTAACCTAAACATGCATGTTTTTGGAGGTGGGAGGAAACCGGAGTACCTGAAGAAAACCCACGGTGACACGGGGAGAACATGCAAACTCCACCCAGAGAGATCGTGAGATGTTGATATGGTCTGACCCGGGAGTCGAACCCACGACCTCCTTATTGGGAAGCCAGAGCTCTAACCGCTCTGCTACCGTGCACCCATTTTGTGTTCTTATTTTAAGCTATATTCTCTTCTAACCAGTTAAAAAAAGTCTTGAAACCAGTGAAATATTCTACATTACATAAGCAGCTAAATCTTATTTAGTTAAAACAGCTCAAAACTGGATTAAAATTCTGCTTCCAAGTCATTTTAAGCAGGTCTTTTTGCAGTGCTGAGGCTGTGTGGTTTTGGCAAGTTCTGGGCAAAAAGATCACATTTTAACGTCTGCCTAAATGTTTCTAGTAGTGAAGCTGTGTCACTAGTCTGCGCCTGAATGACTGAAGATATTTTCATAAACAATTAGCTTTAGGGGTTTGAATTAGCTTAGTTTTCAGCAGAGCCATAAAACGTCAAACATTTTGGAGCTTTTTTTTTGTATTTATTTCTTTGATTCATCTCGGAATGATTTGTTTGACTGCAAATAAGAGGACTTCAAGTTTGTACTTTAGCAAATACAGAACCCTGGTAGTTTGTTTTTAGATGATGGACAAGACAAGAAAAAGCAGGAGAGCCGATGGATGGGCCTCTGCCTCATAATCGATGACAAGTGTGGAAACAAAAGCTCCACAGACAAATCTCAGAAACTCACTTCGAATGTTCAATGGAATCACTGCATAACTTCTGTACTATTTATTACAAAAGGAGGCAGTAAAAATGAACATCTGGCCTTATGATGTCACATCCTACAACGTGAACGCAACCTGTCCACTAAACATGTTCCACCACAGGGCCGCGTACTACACCAACAGTACACGCGCGTCTGGAAGTTTGTACATACATTTGTTCAGATTCAGATTGTATCAGGGTTCTCTTGTGCACTTTTCTTCTGCTTCGACAGACGATCTCAGTGACCAAAAGGCAGACTCGGCCGTGCTGCTGCTGCTGCTGCTGCAAAACTGTGCCTTATTTAACTTCTTCAGCAGGTTCCCCGTCGCGCTGCTGACCTGTGAGCTGGCATCACAGACAGTCCCATTCCCCCGAACTCTCCACGTGTCAGAGGAGAAACATGAAGCACACACAACTTTTACAACAGCATTAGTTTGTTTGACTTTTTACAGCAGTCACATGTTTTGCTCACTTACCTAATGCGGCATTCTAATTAATCAGCACAACATAGCATGCTAACAACACACTTATTGATTTCAGAGAAGAAAAGATAGAATCATTGTGGACAAACTATTTTTCTGAATAAATGCGTTTACAATTTGTACTGGGGCAAACTTAAGCTGTTTATTCTTTTTTTAATGAGTACAGCTGCTTTAAAGGACACATATTATGCTTTGAACTTTTATTGAGTTTTAGCCTTGTTATAAAATAAATAATGCTGGAGTTGTATCAGCTTTTAGAGTGGATGACTTTGTAGGGTGTCCAAACTTTTTCCAGTGGGCTGCAGTTTGTGTGAGCGGTGGCCATAAATATACATGTCTTGAAGAGAATCATTCAAATTTCATTTGACACTTTTATGAACCACAGTTTAGTAAGCTTACATAATTAGGCTTATGCATCATGATTGTTATCCTATATAGAAGATTGCGGTTTACCTTTTGTATTGGCATTCAAGCAGATGTCTGAAATTTGTCAAGGCATTCCCGTTTAGTTTTTATTCTTTCGCCTGAGCTTCAAAAAACACTCAGGTTCTGTGCTGTTTGAAAGGCTGAAACATGTTATTAACCAAACTCATCTATTATGAAACATTGTGTAAAAAGTTTCCTCACCACAAATGCAGCTAGAGTTTTCTTTGGCTTCATTTAGACATGTTTAAAAATTGTTCAGGATTAGTCCTCATAGGCTGAATCTATCTGTTCTGTTTTTAGGCTTTTCACGAGGCATTAAAACAGTAAAAGTATTTTATGGATCTTACCATAAATAAGGCATTACATTACATTTTCACAGGTCTCACATTTAAATAACTATTTGATACAAGAATCAGCTGAGAAAATATGCTCATTCACAGGACTGTGTCGAATATTGTCCCAGCAGCAACATTACAATGTAACGTAACTGTTTGGAATAATTTAGACATGTTTATAGCTTAAATCAAGTAATTCAATGTAAAAGAATGTATTTGAAACACAATGCAAGCTTTTAATTTAATGTGAATCAACTGTGTTCATGCTAGAGAATGCAGTGGTTCCAACAAGAACACATAATGTCTTGTTTGTGGCATTTAAAAAAAAGAAATTTGCTTTAAAATGGCATTTCGGCTGATACCTGCTGTTTCCCTGATTTAATAATTGAATAATTATTATCTAATACTATATGCAGTACATGCCATCTCATGAGCTGAGAAAAGTGGTTTCATGCCTCACATTGAGCAGCAACAGGCCCATTTCACAGAGCTGCAGCTAGGCTAGTTTTAGTCTGAAAATCCCTGTGGATAGTTTGTTCTCGTCCCATTCATTCCTTCTGGAGAATTAGCTGAAACGCCCTAAAATAATTAAATATTGAATTAAAGTTACAGCCAGATAACCCTAACCCTCCACATCATTTTATACAGCTCTCGATGTCTCATAGGGATTAATTTAAAAGCAGAAATAATGAAATGATTTGTCTGAGTGACTTATGCAGATGTCTATGAAGGATTTCACTTCAATATACATCTGCATACAAACATACAAAACTTCAACACAGATTCTGTTATCTGCAGTGAGAGGAGTAAAGTGAATTAAGCCTTTTGATGACATTTATGATCCTGTCGTGGTTGTTGGTCAAAATGAGCGTGACACGTCTGATTTAGGGCCTCTCTTGAACTTCCCCATAAGTAATGAATGGAACAAGATACAACTATCCACCAGAACTAGACGCAAAAACGGTCTCAAACAACTTTACTTTTAATTCATCTGGGTCACAGTTTATTGAAAAGATTTAATTAACTGAAAGAATACTTACTAAACTGTATGTATGAACACAGAAGTAAGTTCATACAAATAATGCAGAATATGTGTCCTTTTAAGTGCACACTAAACCAATTCCCCGATGTGGCCAGCAGAGGACGCAGCCACACACTAAATTAAAGCATTGTCTGTGCACCACTTCAAAAGGATTTTTAAAACGGATTTTTTTCATTCATAACACTTAAAAAAGAAACTATATCTTGCCCGAAAATCTATTTACATTGTTAGCATAATATGTCTCCTTTAAGTTCTTTAAGCCATACCAGTCTTTGTACATTTGATTACATTTTAAAATTCATAAATGATTGTGCAGCAAACTTTACTGTGTTATTGTCACTAAAGCAACACTATCGAATATGTCCTGAGAAAAAAAAGAACTAATAAGTCCCAAATTCTTCTTGAACTCTAAACCAAATTAGACTTTACAAAAACTTGGTGTGTTGTTCTCCAGTGAGCTTGAGCAATACTGCTCATGCATAAATGATGATAAGAATAATGTTATTTTGTGGGTGAGAATTGTATTTGTGTGTTTCTGCTTTTCTGAGAAGAGGACCAAGATACTGGAAAAAAAACATTCCTTTTGAGGAGAAACTGTTCATATGAAGTTTGATTTGTCGAATGTTTATGTAACTGTTTACAACATGTCACTGCTAAAATAAAACTCATTTGGTATTTTTTCACATGACTACACTTATTGCTTCATTAAAATAAGAAAATGTCTCACAATAAATCATTCACCTTCACGAATGATGTCAAACTATCAAATCTCTGTAAAACTCTCCTCTCTCTCTCTCTCTCTCTCTTTATATATATATATATATATATATATTATATATTAATATATATATACACACACACACACACACCGTATATTTTTTTCCTTTATGATAAAATAATTTAACACAGAACTGAAATATTGCTAATAATAGGCTATTCATTTTTTACTCAGATGTACATTTTTACATAAAACAGGCATAAAATAATTGTATCTTTAGTCGCAAAATAACTGGAATCAGTCTGACACAATTTACTTGACTAAAGTTATTAAAGTTAAAAGTTTTTTTCACCTTCAGGAACAAACTAGATTAGGCTGAAAAGACCGGGTCACGTGACGACAGGCCACGTGACTGAACATGGCAGCCTTTTGTTTTGAACCGACAGCGCTACTTCCGCTCTCAGGGCTCGTTTCCGCTGAGTGTTGTGTGTTCGCTTGACTCTCGCGGATGGGCACAGCCACGTCTCACCGTCAGACGCCAGAACCGGACTGGACGGAGCCCCGAGGACCGTGAGCGCTGCTGCCGCGGACCGTGTGCACTGTGCCCGCTTCTGTGCGCTCTGCCCCGCACTGCTGCTCGAACCCACGGTGGATACACGCGCCTTTGTCCCACTTCCTCCAGAGTGTGATTCTGGTCCAACCCGAGACCGACCGAGCCGACTGGACTGCAGCACCTGACCCAGGTGGACCGGCTACCGCGGCCAAACCGGGCTAAACCCGGGTAGGTTGCACTAGAAGTACTTTTACTTTTGCAGTCAGTGATTTAGTGTTTGTTGACGTGTTGTCCCGTCTGTTCTGTACGTCTGTTGCACACTTTAACCCTGTCATGTCTCCCAAACACTGTGACTGTTGCAGGGGCCCCTGGGAGCCTCTGGAGCTCTGCTCGTGCTCAGGCTCATGAGGCTGTGATGGCCTGAACATCCCTCTGCTCCAAACCCGTGTGAGTCCTCTGGTCCCGGGGAGCCCTCTGCTGCGGTCATGACGGGGGGCCGGCCCGTGTCCAGACACCCGCTGTGGCGCCTAATGTCCCCTCTGGGCAGGGGTCCGGAGCGTGTGGTGCTGGCCCGCAGTGAGAGTCTACAGGGGGAGCAGGTGCTGAAGATCACTGTGACAGAGACAGTTGTGATCGAGGCTGAGTCTGGGGTCTGGAGCAGCAGATCTATGATCTACATGGGCCTGTGGTACTTCTTCAGCTTCTGCACACTCTTCCTCAACAAGTACATCCTGTCGCTGCTGGAGGGGGAGCCGAGCATGCTGGGTAAGTGTGTGTGCTCGGGCATGTTGGACCATGTTGGACCTGTTTGCTGTGAGCTCTTGGGGCTACGCAGATACTATCCATCACTCTGACTGGCTCTTTCTTACTACGCTTTCGTCAGAAGGTGCACTAGAGGAACCTTTTTTAGCTCCAGTCCACATTTTATTCACATTAGGTGTTTTTGCACATGAAGTACCAAGAACTAGATACAAGCCAAAGTTTAGTCAAAAGAACAACCTTGTCGTCATGTTTATGTTTTGTGTCACACTGCAATAGTTCCTGAACGTGGCTTTAGCTTTAGCATTTGTTTAGTCTGGAAGTAAATAAGTGGTGTTAGGTAAACAAAAGTTACCTTTTCGATTCCATATAAAACTATGATCTACAAAACCTAAAAACATCACTGAAATGAACAACAAAACAAACTTACTGGTATTTACTGTAATTTCTAGTATGAACTGAAAAAAGTTCCTACAGTGGGAAAAGGCCTATTGAAACTATGGACTGTGGCCACACTTTGGTTACGTTCTTAGCTCCTGCTCTGGGGCTGGTACTTTCAGTCAGACCTGGAACCTTCTGACGACCAGCACATTTACAACACTGATTTTATTGGGAAACAGGCTTCTACATTCTCAACTTACTTCTCCTCACCAGAAACTATTTGGACACAGTAGCTCCAAAATACTTCTCAACAGTGTCAGTAGGAACTAAAATTAGGAAAAGGTGGAGAGGCTGGAGGAGACAACATCATGATGCTTTTTCCTCCAAAATAAAAAGTGTCATTTCACATGAACTGTAACCTGTTCTAGCCCTCCTCACATCTTCATATGTGACCAGAACTTTATTTGAAATAGGATCATTTAGGTCTGGACAATAAAGTGATAAAACTGAATGGTGAGCTCATCTCTGTAACAATCTGCTTTTTTTTTTTTTTTTTTTTTTTTTATGAACTCGTCATATTGTGGTTTCCCATTTGTCTTTTTATTGTTTCTGTTCAAAGACAAACTTTTTCCCCCAATCTACTTCTCTCAGCGTCAGAGTTGCCCAGTCCACTTCTTTACAGCGACTTGAGGCTTTTTTTAAGACTCCTATAATTTCTAAAAGAGGTGAATTTAGCATTTCTCATGTTTGATTTATGAAAATATATCTATTTATGAAACAGGAATTTTTAGCAAATTGCAAAAAATACAAACTGATTTAAAGAAAAGCAGAAGACTTGGACTCAGCGCACTTGTGGGGCACTAAGTTGAACTAGACTTGGGACTTGACTCGACTTGAAGCCTGAGACTTGAGACTTTCTTGCAAAACTATGACTTGAGACTTAAGCTGGCCACACACTACACGACTGTTTGCTCATTTTCCCATGTTAATTTCAGTCGCACTTAGTCACGTCTAGTTGAGATTAGTCGAATGTAGTTGAAGGTAGTCGCAGTTGTGTGACTCATGTAGTCACTCCAAACAACACAAGTTTTCTTCTGATAAAATCTCATCCACGTAAAATCCACAGGGAAAATATCCAACTTCGTCACCTCTGTCGCCATTTGTAGTGTTATTTTGAGAGAGCTAGCTCACTAGCATGTTGGTTTGTACCGGTATTTTGGCGTCATGTCAGGACGTGGAGGGTCACGTGCCCCGTTTAACCAATACAAAGTTACAAGCGTTGGCTTATGGCAAAAAATAATAATAATTACGCTAAAGCAAAACCTTGTTGTAGAAATTATTAATCAAAAAACAATAAATAATGTTTTCTAAAAATCAAATAAAAAATAAAATCAAGCACTCAACTCTTTTATAAACTGTGTTGCATTGTTGTTTTGTGCATTATTGTTCTGCTGATGGAGAAATCCTGTTTTCAGTTGCCAGTCACAGTCGTGTAGTGTGTGGTCTCAGTTGTGTAGTGTGTGGTCTCAGTTATGTAGTGTGTGGTCTCAGTTGTGTAGTGTGTGGTCTCAGTTGTGTAGTGTGTGGTTCAGTTGTGTAGTGTGTGGTGTCAGTTGTGTAGTGTGTGGTGTGGTGTCAGTTGTGTAGTGTGTGGTCTCAGTCGTGTAGTGTGTGGTCTCAGTCGTGTAGTGTGTGGTCTCAGTCGTGTAGTGTGTGGTCTCAGTCGTGTAGTGTGTGGTCTCAGTCGTGTAGTGTGTGGTCTCAGTCGTGTAGTGTGTGGTCTCAGTTGTGTAGTGTGTGGTCTCAGTCGTGTAGTGTGTGGTCTCAGTCGTGTAGTGTGTGGTCTCAGTCGTGTAGTGTGTAGTCTCAGTTGTGTAGTATGTGTGTGGTCTCAGTCGTGTAGTGTGTGGTCTCAGTTGTGTAGTGTGTGGTCTCAGTTGTGTAGTTTAGTTATTGTGTAGTAGTCAGTTTGTGCAAAATTCAGCTGCTAGACTTCTGACAAACACCAGAAAGTATGAACACATCACTCCTGTCCTAGCTGCCTTGCACTGGCTTCCAGTCCAGTACAGATGTGATTTTAAAATTTTGTTGATTACTTATAAAGCTGTCCATGGTCTTGCTCCGGCTTATATCTGTGATTGTTGTCACCATATGTTCCTGGCCGTTCTTTGCGCTCTTCTGAGCAGACTCTTCTTACTGTGCCATCCTCCAGTCTGGTTTCAAAAGGAGACAGGGCTTTTTCTGTCCGGGCACCAAAGCTCTGGAATGCTCTACCAGACGTGGTCAGATCAGCCAACACTGTGGCTGCTTTTAAATCAAATTTGAAAACTCACTTTTATAAAATGGCATATTCTTAGTTTTTTAATTTTTAATGTCTTTTATTCTTGTTTGTTTTAAATGGTTTCATGTGCAATTCATTTTAATGATGTTGTGAAGCGCTTTGTAACCTGTTTTTGAAAAGTGCTATACAAATAAAGTTATTATTATTATTATTATAGTGTGTGGTCTCAGTTGTGTAGTGTGTGGTCTCAGTTGTGTAGTGTGCGGTCTCAGTCGTGTAGTGTGCGGTCTCAGTCATGTAGTGTGCGGTCTCAGTCGTGTAGTGTGCGGTCTCAGTCATGTAGTGTGCGGTCTCAGTCGTGTAGTGTGTGGTCTCAGTCGTGTAGTGTGTGGTCTCAGTCGTGTAGTGTGTGGTCTCAGTCGTGTTGTGTGTGGTCTCAGTCGTGTAGTGTGTGGTCTCAGTCGTGTAGTGTGTGGTCTCAGTCGTGTAGTGTGTGGTCTCAGTCGTGTTGTGTGTGGTCTCAGTCGTGTAGTGTGTGGTGTCAGTTGTGTAGTGTGTGGTCACAGTTGTGTAATGTGTGCTCTCAGTTGTGTAGTGTGTGGTCTCAGTCGTGTAGTGTGTGGTCTCAGTCGTGTAGTGTGTGGTCTCAGTTGTGTAGTGTGTGGTCTCAGTTGTGTAGTGTGTGGGCTCAGTCGTGTAGTGTGTGGGCTCAGTCGTGTAGTGTGTGGGCTCAGTCGTGTAGTGTGTGGGCTCAGTCGTGTAGTGTGTGGGCTCAGTCATTCTAGAAACACTCTCAGTCCAGTCTTGTAGTGTGTGGGCAAGACTTGCATTCTAATTAGTCACAACTGGAAAGTTGTGTAGTGTGTGGCCAGCTTTACAAAACTATGACTTTATCACACCTTTGGATACAGTTGCTTTTGTTAAAGTCAGTTACAACCCATTTCAGCAAGTGTTGCTGTGTGAACACAAATAACGGTGGTTCCTCTGACTAAACAGAGACTTTAGGAATGTGAAGTTTTTTGTTTTTTGTTCTTATATTGTGTGTGCTGTGCTCCAGGGGCCGTGCAGATGCTTTCCACCACTCTGATCGGCTCTCTGAAGATGTGCGTGCCCTGCTGCCTGTACCAGCACAAGTCTCGCTCCGAGTATCCCGCCAACTTCATCATGATCATGCTCTTCGTGGGCCTCATGAGGTCAGACCGGCCCGCCTCTCTCCCAGCCTCTGAAACGCACATTTCCTTGCGGTTCTGAGCGTGTTTATGCTGTGTGTGCTGCAGGTTCGTCACTGTGGTCCTGGGATTGGTCAGCTTGAAGAACGTGGCCGTGTCATTCGCCGAGACGGTCAAGAGCTCCGCCCCCATCTTCACCGTCATCATGTCCCGCCTCATCCTGGGCGAGTACACCGGTACGACACACTCAGGGGTTACATTCACTTACATTCACTTCCATGGGCTTGTTGTGTTTTCATTGATTATTGCATGGACTGTATGTTTTCATAAGTCTAAGCTGGTACCTGACAGTTTGAGCAGCAGGATTAAGCCTTTGTTTGACTGGTTAATGGTCTTTGTGCTCCACTTCCTGATCTCAATAGCCTCTCTGTTCATTAGGGCTGTAGTTCTAGTTGATGAATCGGTCGATGGAGTCTTGGTCGACCAAAATGTTATTTGTCGACTAATCTTTTATTTAGATTTAAAGGAATTTGTATTCAACAGTAACAAAATCATTGGTTGGATCTGCCTTTTTTTTAAATAAAAAACTTACAGATTCCTTTTAATTTTCTATACAAACTATAGTTTTTGCATGAACTACATACTATTGTTAAGTCTTTTGAGAACAGTTTCTAAAATTTCAAACTCTATTTTGATACTAAAGAAAAAGACTTGATTCTCGGTGTCAATTTCAATACCATAATGAGAATGCCCTTTCAAGAAAGTCCCATTTTTATACAATGAACTGACATTCTCACACAAAAAGCAGGTAAATTATCAAACATTTTATTTTTTGAAAAATCCAGAAAATCTCAAATTTGGTCTAATTTTTGATCCCGTTTGTACTATCCGTATTTGTTCAGATGAGTATCTAGTTCTGACACTAGTTTTAACATTGCTTTGCAATATTTTTGACAACCCTACTTTTTATCTTCAGAGCCTTAGCCACACCCCCTTTTTAGTCAATTAATCGGTTGATAGGACATGTCTTTAGTCGATCAAGAATTTCTTTAGTCGACTACAGCCCTGCTGTTCATTTTGTGTATTTGTGTTTCTTGTTGCCTCTTGTACACAAAATTATATTATATTATATTGATCGATCTTGATTTGAACCTTCTCAAAAACAAAAGAAAAATGCCAATTTATGAACATAAACAAAACAAAGACTTTAATATGTCCCATTAATGAGACTTTTTGTTTAATTATATAACAATCATATAACGATATATAGAAAAAGTTGCCTGATTCTAGGATTTAAACCTGACTAAATGGACCTTGATTTATTGTAGAGATTCTTTTCCTTGTTTCAAAGTGTTTTGTACTGATATCAAGACATTGCTTCTTATTTCAAGACAAATTATTCGCTAATTGGCAATTTCTTCTCTTGTCTTTAGCCAAATTCTCTTAGAACCAGTTCCAAATGTCTTGAAACCAGTGAAATATTCTACATGACATTGCAATTCAATCTTATCCACTTAAAACAGCTCAAAACTGGATGAAAAGTCTGATTCCAAGTCATTTTAAGCAGGTCTAGATTTATAGTTTTTGCAGTGTATCCAAGACTGACTGCAAGATAAGACTGAGACCAAGTCCAGACCAAGTCCAGACCAAGTCCAGACCAAGTCCAGATGTGCTTGAGTTCGAGACGAGACCAAGACTGGTCTCAGGTTGTACTACACTAGATACACACGAGATTAATTAATTATGAACTGTAATTAAGTCATCTAATTCATCTATTTTTAATCTCACCTTTCTTTTGTTTTATCCAATTTAATTCATTACATTATTGTTGCAGATGGAAATATTAATATACTGCAAAAAAAAGCCCTTAGGAAATTTTTGAACATAAAATTCCTGTTTATCAGTCCAATAACTCTCACCTGCTCCTTTATTTTTGTCCGGTTGCTACTCGTGACCTTTGCCCCCGTCCCTCAGGTCAAAGGTCATGTGCTGACTTTCCTCAAGTCAAGGCAAACAACCCTCATGTCCACTTTGCAACTCGCAGATGGAAACAATGAAGATTTCAAAAGCGATTAATGCGCAATTAATGAATCTCAATGAATGCACTCATTGGCCAGCCCTACTTCTGCTCAAACAGGCTGGACTACATCCACTGTGCCGTCATGTTTGTTCTGGTTCAAAAGTGTGCTCTAGTCTAGATTTGTCATGAGAATCCATCAGGTAGAGCCAGTTTGGGCGGAGGAGCAGGACAAAACAGAGATTATTATGTATTCTACTGTTTCTTTGACAGTTGTTCTAAGTCGTAAAGATCTGGACACAAAGTAGGGCTGGCGATACGGCAAAAAACTACAATCACCCTTTTTCTTTTCTTTTTCTTTTTGTTCACAATTCTGGTAGACTTGTTTTTTTAGGTAAATACAATTAACTCCTTTTTTCCAGAAAGTTCCTTCCCTGTCAGCAGCTCAGTCCAACTGTCAAAGGCTGACCAGTGTTGCCAGATTTTCAGAGAGAAACAAGCGACTATGCCTTTGAAGAAATCACAAAACAAGTGATTTCAGCTCTTCAACAAAAATGTATTTAAACAATCAATTAATTAAAACATTGTGTCACCGCAAAACAGGTTTTTAACTATTTCTAACATTAAAAATAACGCTTAGACATAGAAATATGCTAAAAATCCATGTTTCAGACATAAATAGATAGTTTCTCGTAAATCTAACCTGAAAATCTTGCAAAATTTCTTGAAATGACTTGAAAGTTCAGTCCATAAAAGTTTCTTTCCAAATTATTCATCATCGTGATCATTATAGTAAAGCAGACCTGGCAACTCTAGGTTGGAAAAACAGTTTGCATTTGAACAAACATATGCATTAAAGAGAAAAATGGGAAATCACGATATGACAATTTCATCAAAAAAGCAACTTGTCACAGAGTTGAGCTCACGATTTGATTTTATCACGCTATTGCCCAGCCCTAACACAGAGTATTCTTTAGCCTAACCTTTAAAGGGGCACTGTGTAAGATTGAGAGGAATTTGAATGATCACATATAGTCCACAAACATTTAAATCCTATTTATTCTGTACAACATGAATACTTAAGAGAGCACTGTTAACCAATCCACATCAATTGTGATACATTTATACTTATTAGAAATGTTTTATTACGGACCGGAATGTGAATATTGACGTTAGATGTCACTATGGTAGTTAGGCAAACTGCACTTGAAATGCTCCCCTTGGTGTTCAAAAGTGGACATTACTTAGATCACTTTATTATTTTTTTCTTACACAGTGCCCCTTTAAGTGAAGCTAAGCCCACAAACACATTTCAAACAGAGCTAGTCGACTCTGCAGTATAGGAAGAGCAGCAGTGACTGGGTTTGGGATCACAACTACCAGACATCACACTCTGTTTGTGTTAGTTTAGTTTGTGGCTGTTTGACATGACACTTGTGTGCACTAAAACTGGCAAATACAATGAATCCTTTTTAGTCACTAAATACAGTTTAACAGTGAGCAGCAGACCTGGTAGTGGGCTTCACCGGGCTACAACTCCACATTAAGTGATTATACAGTACATTCACTCCTCACAGACTCCACAGACTGTGTTCTACTGACCAAAGTAAATGCTAAAGCCATAAAAAGCCAAGCAAACAATCAGAGTATGCACACAGTCAAAGCTAATCTCTGATAACATGATTACAACACTGGCCTGCGTCTCCTGTGAGGGTGGACTCTCCTGTGAGGGGCAGAGTCACACAACTGTCACTTCTTCAACCAGAAAAGAGGAAATAGGCCTAAGTATGTATTTAGCTTTTTAAGGCGAGACACAGGACAAAAAAGTGACAGAACAAGGTCAGCAAAGACAGAAAAGTGGACCAAGTCAGGTTTAAGCGTATTACTGTATTGTCCAAACTATAATTGCAGGTTTTTTCAAAGGCTGACATGCTGAAATTTAAAAACAAAATGTGAATTTGTGAATAACTAACAGTACATTACAAGTCCTCTCCCTGCTGTTTCATGCACACAGCTGGTTCCTTTGCCTTTTGTCCTGCTACATACTCAAAGTTACAGTGCATTTAAAACCCATTTGGCAGATGTTTACTATATTTTCTATCGTATTGAGGGAATTGTAGCGAGACACACGGTACGTCTCATGTCTGTACCACAACACCGCCCAGCCCTACTGGATCCGTGAATAAGACGTGGAGTGTGGATTTAGCAGAAACTGGAGATGTGTGGATTGGAACTTTGCTGCAGGTGACAAATAGTCACATTATTGCAGTGATATTTTAAGAGCTGATTTGTGCAGAGTTAGTCAGGTTTTTGCCTCATGACAAAAAGTTTGGACAGGAGCAGATACGTTCTCAGAATATATGCTTTTTTTGATTTTGCAATTCATATTCCAGAGCGACTTATATTCCAAAAAATACAGTCAATTTGCTGATGCATTAGTTTTGTTTTGTTCCAAGCTACTTTGGACTTTTCATATAGTTTTTTTTTTTCCAGTAAATTTGTAACAACAACAAAAAGACACATTTTTAGAGCTAAAATGTAAAACATTCACTAAAACCTAAATGTTGTTGAGTCCAAGCCTGTGAAGTCTGTTGTGTGTCAGAGCTGTTTTAGAGGCTCAGACTCACAACTCCATGAAGGAAAATGTTTGTTACAATGTTCAATAAAGATGAAGTAGATACAATAACACTTTCAGGAGCAGACTGGACACTTGTGCTGTGTGAGAGTAAACACACACAGTGGAAAAGACATACACAACACACACATATATATCATTATTATCTTAATACAATACACCGTACAACTGTAGAAACACAGAAGTATTTTATGTTCATAGTAACTTTTCCAACCTCATACTTTGAGTCGGTTCATAAACAAAAGATACTTGTGATCTCAACAGGTTAGTGTTCTCTGTGGAGTGAATGTAGGTCACCTGAGGACACACACACACACACACACACCTGTCGTCTGACTGTGACATGTGTAAACACTTCTCCTGACTCTGTTACCTCCTAGCTCCTACATAAATCATTGAGTTTTCTCAGTGTGTTTTTCAAAATACCAAGGAGGACGCAGTCATTACAGCGCTCCTATTCTCTAAACTTCCCATCCAGCAGAATCCGTTTTAAAAGTGTCATGTCACGTGTTTGGACCATCAGGAATAGGAAAAAGCTCAATTTACACAGGAAATAATCAGTGTGATGTTGTCTGATATGCTACTGACATGACAGGATGAACTACTCATTTCACTCAAAAAAAGGTTTTTGTCAGATCACTTTGTGATGCAGCAAGTCAGGACTTTCCCACACAGGATACAACATCACACAAAGAAAAGCTACAAAACTACTATTAAGATTTTGAGCTGCTCCACCTGGTTTTGGAAAAAAGCCAGTGTGACAACTTACCCATGTGACAACTTACCCATGTGACAACTTACCCAGTGTGACAACTTACCCATGGACAACTTACCCATGTGACAACTTACCCATGTGACAACTTACCCATGTGACAACTTACCCATGTGACAACTTACCCATGTGACAACTTACCCATGTGACAACTTACCCATGTGACAACTTACCCATGTGACAACTTACCCATGTGACAACTTACCCATGTGACAACTTACCCATGTGACAACTTACCCATGTGACAACTTACCCATGTGACAACTTACCCATGTGACAACTTACCCAGTGTGACAACTTACCCATGTGACAACTTACCCATGTGACAACTTACCCAGTGTGACAACTTACCCATGTGACAACTTACCCATGTGACAACTTACCCAGTGTGACAACTTACCCAGTGTGACAACTTACCCAGTGTGACAACTTACCCATGTGACAACTTACCCATGTGACAACTTACCCATGTGACAACTTACCCATGTGACAACTTACCCATGTGACAACTTACCCAGTGACAACTTACCCATGACAACTTACCCATGTGACAACTTACCCATGTGACAACTTACCCAGTGTGACAACTTACCCATGTGACAACTTACCCATGTGACAACTTACCCAGTGTGACAACTTACCCATGTGACAACTTACCCATGCAACTTACCCATGCGACAACTTACCCATGTGACAACTTACCTATGTGACAACTTACCCAGTTTGACAACTTACCCATGTGACAACAAGCCCCGGTCTCCCCTACATGGAATCATTTCAGACTTTCAGGAAGATGAAATGTATTCTTAATTCATTTGAAAATGTTATTTATGATGATTTATTAATACATCGACTGGCATTATTCTACTAGAAACCCATTTGTTCACCTATAAGCACAAGTTAGGGCGTACTTGGGTTAAAAAGTCTTGCTTTGTTCTTTCATACGATACATTCATTTGAAATAATAAGACCCATGTTACACTAGACTGTGTTTCTAGTTGTTTTGGCTCCTCCCTGACGCTGCTGCTGTACTTTCCTCCTGCACATTGGACACATTCTTGTATTATGACCTGTGCTTGTGTTTATCTGTGATCGCTCTGCTGATTAGACTCAAACGTTCACTCTTATTAAGCAATACTGACTTTTGAATTGTGTCATGTTTCTGGTCACACACAGAACAGAAACATGAGATGAGTAAGAAAAAGTACAAGAGGATGTGATTGTGTTGGACAGGTCAGACCACATTTTCACTGTTTGTTTTCATCCACTTTGTTTGTTGTGATGAGGTTTAGAATTAATCTGACATTATAACATATCGTTTTGTTCTCATGACAGACACACACACACCTGAGACACAGACACACACACACAGACTCTGGGAACGAGCTGGGCGATACATACATGTTCTACGTGTGTCTGTTGTGCGTCAGTACGAGGCACACTAACCGCTAATGAACGAAGACATCTGCAGATTGAATTGCACAAAATACCTAAGCAAAGACGAAATTAGAGCTGGGCCATCTGGGAACAAATAGAATCACCATATTTTTGTCATATGTATCAAGCTCGATTTTGACTTGATTTTGTTTAAGCATTTCAAAAACAAATGAAAAATGACATTCATCAACATAAACAAAATAAAAACTTATTCTGCCTCAAAGTTTGACTTTTGCTCCGAACTACACATTTTTACTGACAAATAATTGACAATTCAATTCAATTCAATTCGATCTCTTGATTTTTCGATTAATGGTCCAGCCCTAGGCAAAACATGCCAGTTTTCTGCACATATATGTTGAAGAATTTCAAAAGCCTCATCAAACATAATTCAGCCCTTTACAACACAAAAGTGACCAAAGTGCTTCCCATTAAAACATTAAAAAAAATACATAAAACCAGTGCACAGTAACAGTAAAAGAAAAGATACAAAACAGACATGTTACTACATTACTAAATGTTAAAAGTCATCCTGAACAAATGTGTTTTGAGCATTGATTTAAAAAGGCTAAAGTCTGTGGACCAGCGACACCACAGTGTTTCAGCCTCAAGCAGGAGCTGGTTTGTTGACCTCAAAGCCCGACTAGGGTTTCGAACGCATAACAGTTCAGTCAAATAAAATGGCGCAAGGCCATTAAGAGCCTTAAAAACAAAAATACAAATTTTAAAATCAATTCTAAAAGAAACTGGAAGCCAGTGAAGTTAAAAAAGGACCGGGGTGATGTGTGACATCTGGGTGTGTTGGTTAAAGGACTGGGGGTGATGTGTGACGTCTGGGTGTGTTGGTTAAAGGACTGGGGTGATGTGTGACGTCTGGGTGTGTTGGTTAAAGGACTGGGGTGATGTGTGACGTCTGGGTGTGTTGGTTAAAGGACTGGGGTGATGTGTGACGTCTGGGGTGAGTTGGTTAAAGGACTGGGGTGATGTGTGACGTCTGGGTGTGTTGGTTAAAGGACCGGGGTGATGTGTGACGTCTGGGTGAGTTGGTTAAAGGGACTGGGGTGATGTGTGACGTCTGGGTGTGTTGGTTAAAGGACGGGGTGATGTGTGACGTCTGGGTGTGTTGGTTAAAGGACTGGGGTGATGTGTGACTGTGTTGGTTAAAGGACTGGGTGATGTGTGACGTCTGGGTGGTGGTTAAGACGGGGATGGGCGTGGGTGGGAAGGGGGTGATGTGTGACGTCTGGGTGGTTGGTTAAAGGACTGGGGTGATGTGTGACGTCTGGGTGAGTTGGTTAAAAAACGAGCTGCAGCATTTTGTACAAGTTGGAGGCGACTGAGTGCAGACTGGGAAACACCCACATAAAGTACCCACATAAAATGCATTACAGTAATCAATTCTAGAGCTGATAAAAGCATGAATAGTCTTGTCTAAGTCGGCCCGATTTAAAAAAGGTTTTACTTTAGATAAAAGACGCAACTGATTAACACTCTCAATTGGATTTGTCCTGAATAAGTTTCACATGTGAGTATTTTTGTTCGATGATGCAGTTTGTCAGCTGAACAGAGATCAGAGCTGGAGCCCTACTGACAAACACTCTCACCCAGTCAAACTTCTGGAGAAGTGAAGGCATGCCATGTATTAAGCATAACATTTAAATGCATCTGTATTATTTGTGTGGCAGGAGAAGGGCTGGGTGATATTGACAAAATATTTTGACATTTCTCAGTTGCAGATTAATATTTAAACTAAATTCATTCAACCCTAGCATCAAGCATGTGTTAAATGTACTGATGGAAGTTTAGAGCTCAGACAAAGAGCTGTGGTTGACTTGAGACATTCTGGTTTAATCATAAGACACAGGATGAGCTGGATCAATAATTATGAACTTTTTCATTGTATTAAAACTTTGTGTTTGTTATGACATTCTTGTTTTTTCATAGCTAAGTCACTATATTCTAAGTCATAGAGCAGGCTACATTATCTCTATTTGCCTGTCCTTTGTTTTTTTATAATTTAAAAATCCATTTAAATGCTGTTTTGACTTGACTGATTAAGGCTTGTAGAAAAGTGTAGATTTACAGACGACCATTCAGTCAGGTCTGTTGAGTCGGAGGTTTGTTGAAGCCTGTATAAAGTAGTGAGGAGGTTTAAGGTCTAGACTAAGATCATGTAGACACTGATAATAGAAAATGACTCAGATGATGTGGATGTTGTTGTTGGTCTGATGGGCCGAGGTCGAGGTCTGGACCATCAGTGGTTTTATGGGGTAAAGTTACTGTCAGTTAAGACCTGCATCCTAAAAGAAAATGCTGCATGTTTACTTGTATTTGTGCAAAAAATAAGAATTTTGTAAATTCATAATAAAAAGAATACACAAAGTCTAATAAAGACATGACATTTAGTAGTCACAAATACAAAACTATAAACTATGGTGTGTGAATATGAATGTATTCCTGTCAGTTGACTCACAGACATGATCAACAGAGCAAAGAGCTGATTGTTCATGTCTGTGAGCAGTGACAGTGTCATACTGACAGTTTGGTGAACGTGGCAAAAATGTGTTTCCCAAAGAAGGAAACTCCAGCACAAGACATACCTTCATATTCACAAGTTTAGAGTTTTGTATTTGTCACTACTAAATGTCATGTCTTTTGAGTTTGTGTTTTCTTGATTATGATTTTATGAAATTATGAAATTTACTAAATTATTTTATTAAGAATTAAAAAAACACACTCACTAGAAAATATGCAGCATTTTCTTTAGGATGCACGTCTTAATTTTGTCAGTAACCTGAACCCAGTGATTTTAGTCTTGAGACTATGTGGTGTAGCAAAGGTCTTGGTCTCGATTAATGTGGTCCTCCGGCAGCTTCATTTTCTACCGCTTAATCCCGTTAGGGGTCGTGGTGACTGGAGCCTATCCCAGTGACTTTGGGCCTTAGGCGGGGAACACCCTGGACAGTGGCCAACTCGTCGCAGAGTTAGACAGACAACATTCACTCTCTCATTCACTCACTAAGGGAAATTTACAGTGATGCCCAATTAACCTAAACATGCATGTTTTTGGAGGTGGGAGGAAACCGGAGAAAACCCACGGTGACACGGGGAGAACATGCAAACTCCACCCAGAGAGATCATGAGATGTTGATATGGTCCGACCCGAGAGTCAAACCCACGACCTCCTTGTTGGGAAGCCAGGCTCTAACCACTCTGCTACCGTGCACCCCAACATAAAAACCTGTTTACAGTAATTGTTACTAAATGAGTTAACAGATGAACTTGACCTGAAGAATCTGTCCAAATCATTTAAATTCATTCTGGTGACACATTATTTGAATAGCTTGTTTATGCAGCTGAGATAGAGTCCTATCCTTTTCAAACACTTATTGTTCGGAGAATGTTTGGTTGGAGGTGAACAAAGCGACAGACCTGCCCACACTGGACCTGAGGAACTCGTTTGAGTTTGGGGGAAAACAGTGTTGCTTTGTGTTTGGGCAACGTTCTGTTGTTGCACTGTCCTTGTGCAAAAACAAGAACACAGCAGCAGAGCAGAGCCAGGAGGCTGTGGGTTTCAGGAAAATACTCACAGATTTTATGTCCTATTCTAAATGTGCGTCCCCGTCACATGCACAGATGAAGTTATGTCTATGAGGTAACTTTTATTCTCCTAAACACACTGATGTGAATGTCCCTTATGTGTGATGTCATAGATCTTCTGCTCTGTTTTAACTCCAGAAAGCACCAGACCTGTTAGAAGTAAGAATGGAAAAGACTGTGAAAACATTGATTCAAATGGAAAGACTCATTATTGTAATCTTGCTCATGAGCTAAACTCCACCTGCAGCCTCTGACCTCCACACACACTACAGCTGTATCATACAAACACTAGAACAAGAAAACCACCATGTCTGGAGAAACAAATGATGGGTGGAGCTTTTGGATCAAAACTCCTTTTGTGAGAGCGTCATGGCCATGAGGCAACAGCACACAGACATACACACATCGACACCAACACATAAACACACAACATTTACAGTTAACTTAAGAAAAGCATCTCATTGCAAATGAAGAGTTTTGTTTCATGTTTATGTAAAATTGCACTGCAGCAAATCCAAAAGCCCTTTGAACAGACTGTTTACTGTTCAAATGTTCACAAAGTTAGTTGGAAATGTGTTTACGGGAGCAGTTTATGGGGTTAGCTTCACAAAAAAGACACTCCGAGATCGACTTGTGACATCGCAGACCTGGGACTTCACAACAGTGTTTTGTGAGGCTCAGAGGAGAAACTAGAGCATCTCGCAGACACAACTCCAGCTGAGTTTGTGACGAGGAAGTCATGTTTGATCAACTTATTAACTGTAAGATTTTGGTTTGTTGCAGCTTTATATTTTGCTCATTTGAACAGTTAAATCTGACTTTGAATATGATCTTTTTTAAATCAAATCCACTTTATTTATATAGAATTTAATAAACAAACAGTTTCCAAATGCTGCATAGATAAATCAAAACAGTTCAACTTTGGATAAAAGCGTAATGAAAAAGCCGGATTGACGATCGCGTTCACGTGTTATCAAGGTCAAAAGTGACGCCAAAGTTGGTGACAGTGATTGTGTTGCGTTAAGTGGCCAAGTCCATGAGGGGGTCAGGGTGCCAAACACAATGACCTCAGTTACCCTCATTAAGACTAAAATGTTGTGGCAACCAGCCTTGACTCACTGAGACAAGCTCAAAGAGTGCCAGGGAACTTATTCAACACACTTGTTTTAATACAGACAAATTGTAGCTTCTAAAATAGTCATGTTTATTTATTTCTATTTAATGTGTAATGTGATCCTCTGCTGTGGCTGTGTATAAACGACGTATTGCCCCAGCGCGGTTCAGTGTTGTCTGATGTGTATGTGTGTGTATATGTGTGGTGCGCAGGGCTGTGGGTGAACCTGTCCCTGTTCCCTGTCATGGCGGGTCTGGCTCTCTGCACGGCCACAGAACTCAGCTTCAACATGCTGGGCTTCTCCGCCGCGCTCTCCACCAACATCATGGACTGGTACCACACTGCTCTCCTTTACCCTCTCTCTTTTCTTCCCCCTCTATTCTCTTTCTCTTCCCTCTCTCTATCTCTTTCTTTGTCTCTCTTTCTTTCCCCTCTCTTATCTCTTTCTCTCCCCCTCTCTCCCCTCTTTCTCTCCCCCTCCCTCTCTTTTTCTTTCTTCTCTTTCTTTCTGCTCTTTCTTTCTTTCTCTCTCCTCCCTCTCTCTTTCTCTCCTCTCCCTCTCTCTTTCTTTCTCTCTCCGTCTCTCCCCTTTCTTTTCTTTCCCCTATCTCTCTTTCCCCTCCATTTTTTCTATCCTCTCCCTTTCTTTATCTCCCCTTTTTCTTTCTTTCTTTCCTTCTTTCTTCTCTCTCTATCACTTTCTCTCTCCTCTTTCTTTCTTTCTCTCTCTCCCCTCCCTTTCTCTCCCATTTCTCTTTCTTTCTCTCTCTCTATATCTTTCTTTTTCTCCCCTTTCTCCATCTTTTTCTTTCACTCCTCTATCTTTCTCTCCCCTCTCTCTTTCTCTCTCTTTCGCTCTAACCCTTCTCTCGTGTTTCTTTCTTATTTTTTCTCTCTCTTTTTTCTTGTCTTTCGTCTCCTTCACCTTCTCTTCTCTCCTTTTCTCCCCACTCTTCTCCTCTCTCTTCTTTCCCTCCCCTCTCTGGTCTCCTCCCTTTCTCATCTAAACCCTCTCTTTTTCGTTCTCTCGCTCTCTTCCTCCTCTCCTCATTTCTTTTTTTTCTTTCTCTCCGTTTTCTCTCTTTCTCTCCCCTCTCTCTATCTTCTTTCTCTCCTCTCTCTATCTTTCTTTCTCTTTCTTCTTTCTATCTTCTCTTTCTCTTGCTCCATTTCTTTCCTTTCTCTCTAGCCTTCTCTTGTGTTTATTTTTTCTCCCTCTGTTTTCTTGTCTTTCTTCTCCTTCACCTTCTCTTCTCTCTTCTTTTCTCACCTCTCGACTCCCCCACCTCTTCTCCCCATCTTTTCTTCTCTCATCCCTTTCCCTCTCTCATCCCTCCTTTTGTCATTTTTTCTCTCCCTCTCTCTCTCTCCACCTCTTTTCTCTCCTGCAGTACTCTCACTCTCTCCTCTGTCCTTTCTCTCTCTCTCTTCACCTCCTGCAGTACTCTCTCTGTCCTCTCTCTCTCTCTCTCTCTTCACCTCTCCTGCAGTCCTCTCACTCACTCACTTCTTCTCTCAGTTTACAGAATGTTTTCTCTAAGAAGCTTCTCAGTGGAGACACGTACAAGTTCAGGTGAGTGCTGCTTCTGTCTTTACAACACTGTTATTACTTTGGTTCATTGTCTTAAATGACTGATGCTTTTATTAAACCATAAATGATTCACACGTAAATGTTTCTCCTCACACTGCTCTCTCTGATTTTGTAATAAACTAATGAAATCACTGAAACACAATCGGAGCAAAGATTTAGACTTGTTTATTAACCAGATTATATACAAATCAATCCATCTGCAGCTTCATTCACGTAAATCTGACTCACTTCTAGTCGGTTTAGCTGCACAAAGCCACTTTTTTTTGGTCAGAAATTGAATAAATATTATGGCAGTGTTATTATCATTTCTAAAACACTGGTGCTGTGGATGTTTGGACCAACCATGGAAGTATAATTGGAACTGGAAGATGAGTCCAAGATGGCGGCCCGTTGTTTTCAATGGCTTCTGCTCAGTGGTGCATTGAAAAAGATTTTTACTTCCGCGCTCTTTCCTGAATGCGGGCTAGCACCTCCCACTACCGTGACGTCAGAAAAGTGACAGCGTGATCAGTTCTGACCAATCAGCGGACTGAGCGAGGTGAGAGCGGCGGAGGAGTAGGGGGAGCGGAGAGAGCGCGGGCAGAGCGGTAAGCTAGGCTAAACACTGTTACTTTAAACGTTTGGGGCATCGAAAAAATTGGAAAATTTATGTAGTGAAACTATAGAGAAATATCTTCAAAATGAGACCTTAGTTAAAGCTGAGCGGAGCAATAGCAGTTTGAAGTGCCGAAAAATGCATTGACTGTCTATGGGGAAATTTTTCTTGGGCCCAACCGCTGCAGTCGCACCGGGAAAGAGGGGGCAGAGCCCAATCCAGATAATATAATACATCCATGGGACCAACCCCAAACCCAGAGACCCACAGAACAACATATCTGTCAGGAAAAAGAAGTTTAATTATAACATACATGCATCACTTCGAGTTCACTGACGTTAAGGTTAAATTGAATGTTTTTTCTGAGTGTAGACATTACCAGTTTTCACGTGATCTTGTGTGATTGTGGATCTAAAGTTACTCGTGTGTATGTTCCAGTCCTCCGGAGCTGCAGTTCTACACCAGTGCAGCTGCTGTGGTCATGCTCATACCAGCCTGGGGATTCCTCCTGGTGAGCTCTTCACATTAATCATGGATTCATTTAGTTTTGGTTAGAAATGCTTTTCAGAACTTTCAGAGCTCCGATGTTTGCTGTCAGAGTGAAGCTAACAAGAGTGTGTGTTTAAGTAGAGCCGGGCGATATGTCGAAGATAATATTGTGAATGTTGTAAAAAAAAAAATATGTAAAAATTGAGTTTATCGTGCAATAAAATAAATAAAAAGTCTTCAAAAAGAGCAGTTTGAAAATACTAAAAATAGCATTGAAAAGACAAGATTTCCTTTCATTTTTTTTGGTTCAACATCATTTAGTCAATAAAAAACTCCGTGGTGTCAGCCAAATTGGTATGAGAAGTATTTTATAGAATTAATACACATTCTTTCACATTTAAAAACCTTGTTAACTGCACATTTTTTCTGAGCGAATGATTATTTAGTCTGAATATTTGGTCAAAACATTGAGAAAGTACAAGTTTTTGAAAAAGGAGAGTGTGTCTTTACTCGACCAATCAAAGTTCAATACATTCATATTTGATAATTAAACTTCAACTAATTTGTGTAAAGACATGTTTTTTGTTGGATTGACATATTATCCGCAGAATATTGTAATTGAAATATGACAAAAAATTATCAAGATATCCATTTTTGTCAATATTGCACAGCCCTATGTTTAAGTAAGTGAAGGCAGCTCCAACCTTTATGACTGCAGATGCATTGTGGGAAATGTAGTGTAGTGAACAGGTGTGGGCTGACCGCTGATAGTAGTACTGACCCAGAGGTCACGACCCTCAGAGTAATCTGATCCTCAAGAAAAGAAAGATCTTAACCCTTGTGTCTCGTTGGAGTTTTGATCTACTTTTTGGCCTCTTTCCGCTTTTGAATTGTCCACCATTACTACAATTTTGGAGATATTTAATTTTTTTTTTTTTTGTCACAAACTTTAGTTCAAGCCATATTTTCAAAAATGCCACTCAGTTTCCCTAAGCCCAGAGTCACTTTTTTGCTTAAATCTGTCTATCGCATTTTGGTTTATGTGCATATAATGGTGTTCAGACAGCTTATCCTATTGGAAAAAGGACACTACATTCAAACTTCCAACACCCCTAGTGCCCCTTCACACAACTACACCCGCCCCAGGTGAGGCCACGCCCCAGGAGCCTCCTAAATCCAGACATGTCCTGTCTACTCTAGTGACTCCATGAGTTCACATCACTGTGTCTCTCACCCATGTTTCAAGGAAAACAAATCTAAAAGTCTGAAATGACACATTTCAGCTCTTGAAAAGGAACAAACACTAAAGTACTGGGAAGTCACACTTTTCCTGAGAGAGTCAGCAATAACCAATAAATCCGTGTTTCTAATGGCTCCTAGGAACATAAGGCTTTAAACTGTTTGAAGCGCTCTGACTGTGCTGCTGACTGTGCTGCTGACTGATGCTGTTGTGTATGGGCCTTGTGCAGAAGGTTCAGAGCAAGTGTTTCTAATGGCTCCTAGGAACATAAGGCTTGTTTGAAGCGCTCTGACTGTGCTGCTGACCCCTTGTGCAGTTCCAGTTGTACCTGAGTCAGGACGTGCTGCTGCTGCTGTTTGACGGAGCGCTCTTCCACCTGCAGAGCGTCACAGCCTACGCGCTCATGGGACGCATCTCTCCGGTCACCTTCAGGTACTTCTCAAACACTGCTTGGACTTTGGGACAAATCGGTGTAATTCATCATTCAGACGTCATTTAGAGTAGAAACGGTTTTACAGGAAGTCAACTGGGCCAAGTTTATAGAAGAACCAGACTTTCTATCATTCATCCAAAAGTCATATTCAACTTGATGATTTCACATTAACCTTTTGGTTTGGGTGAACTGCAGTGTCTAATGCTTTTGTTTCAGTTTGCCAAAAAAATGACCTTAATCCTATCATTTGTGATGCTTTTTTCTATTTAAGAATATGTTAAAATGTAGGAATAATAAATTCTGTGTCATTTGAAGTTAGTTAGTGCTTTCTTTACTTTAACCACAGCAAGATCTTCTCATGTCACCTTAGTTCAGGGCTTAAAGTTCTCAGTCACTGTGACGGATTTCAGTCAATCAAAAAAAAATATAGGTTTTCTTAAACGTTCATCTGATAAGTGGCTACTGCATCTAACATCAGGCGTTCTGTCGATTTATTCACATTAAAAAGTGGTTTCTTTAGTTTAGTGTCCAAATCCGACAAGGTAATAATAGTAACATATCATATAGCACAGCCAAGAACTGCACCTGTAAAAAAGCAGAAGAATTTCCTCTGAAATCCACCCAAATGCAGGAAATTACTTGTGTTTTCAGCAAAAGTTTCCAGGGGAGGACCCCAGACCCCCTTTAATGCAAGAGTTTAGCCCTATACACATTTCTCATCTCAATCACAAGTTTCTCCTTATTACATCGATCTTAATTCTCAATTATCACAGCCAAGATGTAAATGTAATATAACAAAGACCAGCCCTATTTCCTTAAAACATAAATGTCACTGTATTATTACCATTAAAATGCAACTCAAATCTTGACTGCTAAACATTTTCAGTCAAATCATTTATTAATTTATTTTTTGCTTTAACCCCTGCCTTAGTTTAACCAGGTTGAAACTCATTGAGATGACAGTCTCTTTTACAAGCAGCAGGATTTAACTTACTGCTGGGTTTCAGGTGACGTCACACAAACTGTGCAGGGAGCTGACTGGGGACAGGAAGTAAACGTTTTTCTCCCGTAAACGTTTGCATTAATTCAGAGAGTGTCAGCTGGTACAAACCCACTCACCACATTTAAGAGAGGAAGGAGTCTGCTAAAAGACATTTTTGAGTTTAGAAACGTTTTGTAGTTTTTTAAATCTGTAAGAATTAGCCGCATTTAGAACTGCATTTCAGTGTCTAATCACATGTATGTACTGTCTCTAAGCATTTCACTCACTTTAGCTCTTCAACAGCCCAAAGCCTGTGCGGTCTACGGTCGTGCTAACCTGTCTAAACGAAAGAAAACACACTTATTTCTGTGTTTGCATTACAGAAGCTTTATTTATCCAGTAAATACTGTAGATTCTATGAAAAGTCTGCCTTTTCAAAACTGTAGGGGTCAATGATTGAAAAACATTTTGTAGTTTTGATGCGTTTTCTACATGACCTTTAACATATTCAACTAGATTTTCTAGAAGGCCAGATTTTACCGAGGACCATGGCTTGAGAATGTCATCAAAAAATTAGTCAAACCAATGGAGAAAAACTAAGTCAGGCAGAAAATCTTGTCCATATTTTTTAATGAGGCACTATGTAACTTTTCAGAGAGCTTCTTGTTTGTTTGTTTTTTAAAGTTTGTTCTTGTCCTCAGCGTGGCCAGCACGTCAACACGCTCTGTCCGTGTGGCTCAGCGTCATCGTCTCTCAGTAACCACGTGACCTGCTCAGCGCCGTGGGAACCCTCTTCGTCTTCATCGGGTGTTCCTCTACAACAAGGCCCGCAGTACCAGAGGGGGGCGCTGCACGCTCTGGCCCAGCAGAGGGAGGCGGGAGGGGAGCAGGACGCAGGCGCCGCCCCCGGGACACTGAGGGGACTTTCACCAGGACCAATCCCAGCACTCCAGTCTCGTCTCATCAGGACTGCTTCACATAGGAAGTTCTAAAAAGTAGGAAACGGTTAGGGATAGCAAAGACCACATCAGTCTCATGGTCGTCATCGAAGGACCAGGCGTAACTATGAAACTGTCACTGACCTTATGCAATTTGACATTGGCAGCTTGATTACGGTGAAAATAATAATCACGATTATTTAAAAAAACACGATTGTTCAATTTGCTTGAAGAGAGGAGAGCCACTAAAACGCAAAATAAAGAGATAGACTGTTGTAAATGTCGTCAACAATTGTAAATAAATTGTTTGAGATCTTTTTCTTAGGGATGGACGATATATTGGTATCGGCCGATATCCACGAGATTTTCATATTTTGGTATCTGTCCGATGTCGAGAAGACGCCGATATTTGGCACCGATATTTTTAGAGGAGGTTCTCCAGTCTCTCTGTGGGCATATACCAGCCTCAATTTGACCTAAAAGCTTCATATTTACAATTTTTAACAGACTAAAGAATACAAAGTATAAATAAACAAACAATTAAGCTAAAATTAGTCTTTATATTTACATAATAAATCCACTAAATATTTTTTTATCTCAAAAATAATATTTGTAAGTTTTGATCTTGTGAGTTGTGCTGTGGATTTTATAGCAGAACAAGCAACTTCAGCAGTAGAGCGCCCCCTACAGTTCTCTTCTGTAAATACCAGCATCAGACCTACAACATCACTTTTTTTCCTTATTTTTAGTTATTTTTTTTTTTAGCAATTTATTAATTTTTTCAAACAAGGCAAAGAAAAGTACATTCGAATATTTCACACTGTCAAATGTACAAATAAAAGAGCCAGTGTTTCTCAGAAGAGCTGTCAAATTATAAGTGTAGTTTTTTTCCAGTAGGGGCAGCAGAGAGCAGATATTGGCTTAAAATGTGAAGTAAATACATTTGTAACCATCACACAAACTAACAAAGACGTTTAACAAAGCCAAAATGTCACTTAGATGTGCTTAGATCTGCGGCCAGAGCAGAGGACCAATTATCAGTCATCGTATCGGCGCCAAAATTTCATATCGGCCCATCCCTACTTTTTCAACTTGAGGAAATGCACTTTGTAGGGATGGAACAATATTGACGATATCGTGATTCCAAAAGTGTCCCAGTATATCGTCGTTAACTTCTTTTACTGCAGCGTGACTTGCAGTAAAATAAGTTCAGAACATTAACATAGGTTTTATGTAAAAAAACAAACATAAAATTCTAAATATTTTAAAAACCAAGACCTTGTTACGGCCGATATGATTATGGAGCGTTTTAATCTGAAGCTATGAATTTGTACCAAGAAAAAGAATCACTGAATCTTACTTACATACAGTTCCTTTAAGTTTCATTTATAAGACGTTGTGTCCCGCAGAAAGTGATTATAGATCATTTGGTTTTCCATATCGGCTACAATCAGAGGACTGAACTGAAACTTAAAGATAAAGAGTCGGACCTTTAGACAGTGTGAAGTAAAGACGTTACACTGTGACTGCCATAAAAAAAGTGAATACATGAGTTTCTATGGTACTTTTGTGGTCTTTGGTAGCTGTGAGTCCAAAAGCGTTGCAGATTTAAACTTTAGTATGAATTCTACATAAAGTGCTGTAAATGAAACTTAAATCTGAAGAGCCTGGACTTTTGGAAACACAAAGGAGACAGGAGGATTAGGCCTGGTTTCAGTCGGCAGAGCTACAAACTTTGGACCCTGTTTTTGTTGTGTCTTTGGGCCTGACACTTCTCTGTGACTAAATTCTGGATTCCACTGTCGTTCATTCCAGTGGCTGTGAGGACGAGCTCTGGCCTGGTCTGCTGCTGTGGTCAGAGGTTTTCTTCCACACAAAGTCAGTCTGCTGTTGCCCTTCAAACACACTTGTCAGTAGATTGTTCTGGAGCTGGCAGACCTTTTTTTCTTCTAGTTTTTTGGCGTAACATTTTAGACCGGTGTTTGTCAAACTGTGGTACTTCGGTTGGTCGGGTCCCACACCTCTCACTACAGGCCACAAGTATATATTTGCACATATTTGGTAACTTTCTGCTTTTCTTAGGGTTGGCCATAACTGAGCCAGACGACCTATTCTAACTACAATCCTAACCTTTCACATATTTTGAGAATAAAACTGAAATATCCAGTGACTGTATATGTATGTGGTAGGATTAGTGTGAGTCGGACCCAGAAGGATGAAAGTGAGCGGTTGCCAGCTGTGGCATTTACCATCTGGTAGGGCTGGGATATACATGTCAGTGTTTTATGGACAACATATACATTTGGTCATAATGTAAGTATCAAAATATAATTTTGAATAAAAAGAGCTCACAAGCGTTTGTTGTCGTTACACAGAAAAGTGACAGTTTTCTAAAGGTCTATGTAATACCAGTAAATGATATTATAATTAGTTTATAATAAACTTCAGGTATGCACAGATCTGCATGTGTATCCCAGATCTATGCAGAGATTCTATGATTTCTACTTTCTAATCAGCAGGCTATAGACTGAGAAGAAAAAATCTGTTAAATGGAATCTATTGTGTTTTTTCTAGTATTTAGGAAGAAACTTAACAGATGTAGATTAGTTATTTACATTTGTTTTTGTGTAAAACACAAAATTAATGTAAAACAGTTTAAAGATTGAAAGAGGTCTATTTACTTCTTGTTCAAAACTCCAGAACCATTGTTGTAAAACAATGTTAAACACTTAACAGACTTTACACAATAATTCTCCTTTAAATGTGTGTCATTTCAAACATACTGGTATACTGATATGAGTCTTGTCTATCCCAGTCCCAGCATCCTGTAGAGAGTCTGCAGGAGGACTGGTGCTGCCTCTGGTGGTTCTTCAACACATCTGCACTTTGATTTACAAACTAGTCTCTTTAGCCTCTGAGTTATGGTTTAGCCTTATTTCAGGTCTGATGTAGTCTCATTTTAAACCATTCTGTGAGTCCATATTTTAATCTGTCAGTACTCTGTGAACTAAATATGGTGTAGCTGTGTATGTTCGCAGCTTACTTTCTGATGATTTCCTGATCTGGGAGCAGCAGCAGACTGACTTTGCTGAGGTAGTACAACCAGACTGACCCAGGACCACGTGGGAAGAGTTTTTTTTTTTTCGTCTCAAACTCAGGGTCATTTCCAGCTCTACGGAGCCAGTGACAATGTTCAGGCCTTACTCTCTCACGCTCGTCTGTCTGTTGTAGTTCACGTCACAACATTCTAAGGACAAGAATGTCTTGGGTAGTAACCCTAACCCCAGCTGATTAGTCATTATTACTTTAACTTTTCTTGGTTTGTAAATATATTGATTGTTAAAGCTGAACTTCTTGGACTTTGTTAAATGTCTTTGTAAGTCCTCGTGTTAGACATTTTATGGGCTCTCTCTGCTGCTTCTCAGTGGAAATCAGACCAGTTTTTAACATAAGAAAGCTGTTCAAACAACCATAAACATTAATCTTTCATGTTCTTATTCTTGTTTTTTTCTTTTGTTTTGTTATAAAACAGCAGAGCACATGTAAAAACATTTTACTTTACCAAATATAAAAAAAATGAGCGTCAGGGTTTCCCAGAGAGCTGTTGTCGGGTTGGGTTGCAGAAGTTGCAAGAACGGGAGGTGACAAAGTAGAAACAGACCCAGAAATCCACATGTAACCATCACAGAGACTTCCAAAGGCATTTAGGCAAAGTAAAGACGTGATTAAGTTCTGGCTTGAAAACATTCTTCAAACATTCTTCAGGATGTAGAATCAAATGTAAATCACATCTTTTTCATGTTTCAAGTGTAATTCTGACTCAAAATGTTCTGTTCCATATTGTGATGTCATGAGGAGCACTTTTTATATTTGTCACAATTGTTCGTTTTACCCACAAGGCACAACTCTAGAGCTCCTGCAGCAGTGACCATTCCACTGAGTTCAACAGGATTAGCACACTTTATCAGAGTTTTACACATATGATTCTTTTTGCACACTTGGATTTACAAATGATCAAAGACGGAAGAAAGTCAGGCCTTTTCTACAGCTGACAGACTCAATTTTGATGAAAAAGATTTGTGCAACTAAACTAACTACACTAAACCAGTCAGACTACATTCATTCAGTTGCAGATGTATTGATTTGTGTTATAATCTGGTTAGTAACTTAACTATCGTCTTAAAACAATTCAAACTCTTCCGATTGTGTTTTGGTAATTCTATGTTTAATTAGTAATAGGCAGCGAGAGCAGTGTGAGGAGAAAACCATAAATCAGCCTTTAAATGATTTCTGGTTTAGTAAAAGCACAAACTACAGCTAAACCAAGTGAACCAAAGTTAAACCCAAATGACTTTCAGGAGTTTGTCCCAGTGACATGAGAGAATGAGCTTGTGTCTTGTACAAAAGCTTCACATGAGTGTTCTCACTTTAGTCTCAGATCAGGGGCGTCAGAGTGATTTCTGAATAGTGTTGATTGTGACCCCACCAATAATCTGCACATAACAATTTGAACTAAATTTGTTATAGTAAACTGTTTTTATTGTACTGTTTAGAGATGCACCGATCCGATACTGGATCGAATATCGGTGCCGATCCAGGAAATTTTTGCTGGATCGAGTATCGGCTCCATAATATCGGTTCAGCCGATATCCTAGTTGTGGTTAATTGGACATAATGAGTCTGATGTTGAGCCAGAATGTCTTATAATGTTTGACATTTTTTTTCTTTCTCTCTCTCTCTCTTTCTTCTTTTTTTCTTTCTCTTTCTTCTCACTCTCCTTCTCTTCTCTTTCTCTCTTTCTTCTCTCTTCTCTCTATTACTCTGTCTTCTCTTCTTTCTTTCTCTCTCTCTTCTCTCTTTCTTCTCTCTCTCCCTCCTCGCGCTCTTTCTCTCTCCTCTTGCTCTCTCTCTTCTTTCTCTTCTCTCTATTTCTATGTCTTCTTTCTCTCTTTCCTTGCATTCTCTCTCTTTTTCTTCTCTCTCTCTTCTCTTTCTTTCTTCTCTCTCTCCCTCCTCGCGCTCTTTCTCTCTCCTCTTGCTCTCTCCCTTTCTCTCCTTTCTCTTCTCTCTATTTCTATGTCTTCTTTCTCTCTTTCCTTGCATTCTCTCTTTCTTTTCTTCTCTCTCTCTTCTCTTCTCTCTTTCTTCTCTTCTCTCTTTCTTCTCTTCTCTCTCTTTTTTCTAATCTCTCTCTCGCATCTCTCTCCTTCTCTCTCCTCTCGTGCTCTCTAGTTTCTTCTTTCTCTCTCTTTCTCTCTCCCTTCATTCTCCCTCTCTTTCTTTCTCTTTCTTTCTCTCTCTTTCTTCTCTCTCTCTTCTCTCTTTTTCTTCTCTCTCTCGCTCCTCGCGCTCTCTCTCTTTATTTCTTCTTCTCTTCTCTCTCTCTCCCTCCTGCTCTCTTCTCTCTCTCTCTTCTTCTTAAGTTGTTCAGTTTTGTCTTGCAGTATAAATAACACTATGATCAAAAGTCTTATGTTTTGAGCTATTTCAGTCCTTACACAAGTATCGGTTGATATCGGGTATCGGCAGATGCTTAGTTCTAAAGTATCGGGATCGGTATCGGAACTGAAAAAGCTGGATCGGTGCATCCCTAGTACTGTTACAACCATAGTGTCTTTAAAACCTAAACTTCCCTGGGGATACAGCAAATTACACTCAATGTTTTCAACATTTCCTGAAAAGGCCGGTGCTACCCACATTTATTCACTTTTTCTTTAATCACATGGAGGCCTAAGTAATAAATAATATAAAATAATGAATTTGAGCATATTTTGTTTATATAATAGTTAGAGCTATCTTTTAAAAATGCGGCCCTTGTCGATCTCTGACTTCGATCATTTGGCCCCAGCTCCATTTGAGAGTTTGACACTTCTGGTTTCAAATGTTCAGTGTGAGTAACGTTCTCTGTCCAGGGTTTTAGAGTCAAATAGACTTCACACAAACATCATCAGTGAAACGTCTGAATGAGAGAAGAAGGTGAAAGTCAATCAGATGAACAGAAATGAGATTTATGCTTCAAAACTTGTGAAAAACAAAGTCGGGCCACAAAATGATCACTAATGTTTATTGGAGTTGTTTTTTTTTTTTTTAGACGTACGATTATTTATCAACTCATTTAATGCCAAAGAAAAACCACGCAAGCTACATTTCAGCCTTCTTCTCGTTACATCCTTGCGGCACAAACTTAGTCACATTTGCAGGAGCTCTATAGTTTTAGTTCAGTTGATATTCACAGAAAGTCTTCGGTTTACGTGTGGTTAGACTCATGACATCACAAGGTGGAACAGAAGGCAGGATTTGTGAATGAAAGACAACTTCTGCATGTCTTTGAAGAGGAAAAGAGCAGAACATGAAGCCTCTGGCCTTACGACATTCAGAACTAACGGAACAAGCTACGTTCATCAATATTTTGTAACTGACGCGAGAAGGAAGATACGCTCACTTTAGGATCTGCTCAGTGTGAGTTTGGGCTTTTTTCAAACTGTAAACATAAACCACTTTTTACAGAAATGTCCGTGTTTTTGTCGTTTGTGAATAAATCCCTATTTCAGTACTTGGACTTGGAGCGGGTTTCATTCTTTTGGGACGACGCAGCTGGTTCGTGCTCCGGTACGAATGTGTTCTTTACTGCTGGGATAAAGACACGTGGGTTGTTCATCTGAAACTCAAACAGAGAATATAATGTAGAGACTAGGAACTTTTAAGCTGATGTGTCTGTATTATTTTAGATGAGTCAGACAGTTTGATTTTAAAAGGTTCTGTTTCAATTCAAAATCAATGGTCGTGACGTAAAGTCTAAAATGTATTGTGTTTTGGTGATTCCATGTTTAATTAGTTTATCAAATAAGCAGAGTGACCAGTGTGAGGAGAAAACAACCGCAAATGCCTTTCAAATCTGTCTTTGAATCATTTGAGGTTTGAGTCATTCAAAGCAGTGAACCAACGTTAAACTCAAATGATTTTCAGGAGTTTGTCACACAGACATGAGAGAATGAGCTTCTGTCTTGTACATGAGTGTTTTGACTTTAATCTCAGATCAGATTGTTTAAATGTTCAGTGTGAGGAAACGTTCCATGTCCAGGGCTTTAGAGTCAAATAGATTTCACACAAACATCATCAGGGAAACGTTTGAATGAGAGAAGGTGTTTTTTTTTTTAGCCAAAAAATCCACTTAGTTCTTGTTCTATTGGCAAATTCTGTTTGAATACAGTTAAAATCTGACCAAACAGAGATTAATATGACATATTTTATGCATTTATTCACTCATTAGCCAACAGAGCTCCTGCACCATGTGACTAAACTCTCTGCGGCCGTACTTACAGCAGTGATGCCATGATTGAATCTAAAGGGAAGAAGACAAAAATGTTGCTTCTGTGTTTTATCTTTGGCACAATTAAATCTACAAACAAGAGAAAATATGTTTTTGTGATATTTGGAAGGTGAATTGAGGGCCGTGTCACTCCCCAGTCGGAGTCAGAGCCGAATTAGAGTCAAAAGTGGATGTGCGCATGTCCAGAAGCTTCTGCACAGGCGCATAAATGTTAATGTTTGACTACGGCAACACCTACGAGGACAAACATAAAACAAACGTAGTATATGCTATGTTTATCATTTACTTTTTAAATATGTTTATTTTAGCTTACATATGAGCTTAACGTCTATGAAACACAATATTTAACTGTTATTAATCTTATGCGAACAGCTCAGAGCAGTGACACTTCGAGGTCACAGTTAATGTTAAATTAAATGTTTTTTATGAGTGTAGAAAGTACGAGATTTTACGTGACTTTTACAAAAATAAACGTTATTAAACTTTCTTAACAGACGTTTTTTGAATCTCATATGAGGCGATCTAAGGTTACAACTGACAGATAACATGTTTAACCCTTTCTAGCAGTTTAAACAATGAAAATATAGTCAAGCTAACTACTAGCATGATTGACTCCAATTCGGCAACTGACTCCGATTGGCGAATGACAGGCCAGATCAGACTTTTGGAGGCCTGATTTGGCACCTGGTCTAACCCATTCCTGAACATCTCGAGTTAGTTTGTGCTAGAGGAGCCAAACTCCTGACAAACACTGTTATAATGCTGACGTTACTGTTTAAACCAAAACTACACGTGAAAAAGTGAACCATTCATCCAAATGTTTGCTTTTAGTCAATATCTGCTTAAAACTGACTATTGATTAACATATATGTAAAAATAAGTTTTACAAGATCATAAAAAGTTGAGAATAATTCTGGAGAAGTCATGAAACAAACTCAAACTACTGACACCAGCACTGTGTTGTGAGGTCAGAGGTCAAGGCAAACATAAAGCTGCTTGTATTGATGTAGGAATGTTTGGGCTAATTAGCTTAACACTGTGAGAAAGAAGAAGAGACTTGGGATGTGTGACTGTGTGAGGGAATATTCCAGATTCATCTTAAAGTGCAAAAGACAGGTCAGTCCAGGCGTTTCACTGAAGCCTAGTGAACAATATTATTGACCCTTTGTAGGTGAGGTCAGGCTCTTCTCCATGATGGAGACAAAAGCTCTGTGTTCATTACAACTATGGAGCTTTGCTGACTGCTGAAGTGACTTTGATTGATTTCGACTGTAAAATGTCTGTATTTAGTGGAACACGCTGCACTAACAGACAGGAGGTTGTAGGTCTAAGCCTGAAGCTTTTTTCTTTACATTTTGATGAAGACAGAAGACTCCAGTGGGTGGCAGCAATAAATCCAAAGAACTGGAATCCCTTTAAGTTGTTACAGAATTTGTTGTGAACACTTTAAAAGGGTCCTACTATGTAAAATCAATTATTTAAAGAGTTTAACCCTGTTAATATGTCCTTCCTCATCATTAGTTTACTCAAAGTTGTATTTGAATTGAATATGCATGAATGAGTACCGTAATTTCTGGATTATAAGCCGCTACTTTTTTCACGAGCTTTGAACTATGCGATGCAGCAAAATTATAGATTCTCATAGACTTACAAGTGCGGCCTGTATATGTACTTGATAATTTTCTTATTTAAATCTAGTGGGTGCGGCTTATATTCAGGTGCGCTCAATAGTGCAGAAATGACAGTAATCAAGTATTGTTCTCCCGCTGGAGCTTCAGTGCTCAAGAAATCCCTTTCTATAAGGAGTTGCATGTTCTCCCCATGTCTGTGTAGGTTTCCACCGGGTACTCTGGTTTCCTCTTACAACTACTAAAAACATGTCCAATGTGTCTCCCCTCTCCTCTCTCCAGGACGACTGATGTAAAGGAGCTGTAAAAGCTAGAATCTGGTACAAGCATCTCTGCCATTGTGCTTCATGTCACTGTACATTGTCCTTAATAAACATTACCTTACCTGCTCTCACCTACCACCTATCCCCTCCCACTTGCCCGTATTAACTTGTTATAATTCAAAATATTGATACTCAAAGTGAAGAGTGTATGGTTCAAAACTGTCCCATAGCCTCACATGATCTGCAGCCAAGTGACTGAAAACCTTTTAAACCTGCTCCGGTGTGAGACCACAGAATAGAACAAATCATGAGGAGTGAAGTCATTTTATTAAATCTGCAAACACAGCAGAGGAAGAGGGTCTGGATCAGCTGCATTCATGAGCTTTTGCTTTGTGCTTTGTCTAAAAGACAACCTACTTAAGACAATAAGTAAATCAGTGAGAATATGTCAGTTTTGTAATGCTGCGTTCACACACGTCTGCCTCCATCAGGGCGCAGACACGTGATCATGTGAGGTAGGTGCAAAGCGTCAATACTGCAGATTGACCAGTATATTTATTTCTCCAGTTTGACTTGCATCCACAGTGTAAACAAAGGCTTTAAAGTGCTTTAGTGCTCAGAGGCTGCTCTGGTCTCTATGGGGGTGGTGTTACAGAGGTGGTTCATGAGGGCCTCGTAGCTGAGAAAGGTGACGGCGTTGACAGGGAAAGCCCGCACACTGTTGAGCAGCAGACCTCTGAAGAGCACGCGGAGCCCCTCCTCCCTCACACTGACCCTCACACAGTCCAGGACCCCCTCGTACCTGCGGCCTCCGGCTCCGGACAGCTGCAGACGAGCTTTCACCACATCCATGGCGTGGCCAGGGCCCATGTGACCACGCCCGCTGAGCCTTCCTGCCATCAGCACCGCCAAAGTCCCTGAGACACACACCAAGTTAGTCCTGCACTGCAAGAATACTCCAAGAGTGCCTTAACCTTGGCAAAGCAAGGCTGTTTCCCAAAGCCGAGCTACCTTGCCTTGCAAGTCAGTTTCTCCAAAGTCAGTTCCTTTCAATCCAAGACAAGTGGCTTTTCTCAGCTCAAACCGAGGCTAATGGAACAGACTTTAGAGGAACGAGACACAGCTGCATCAAAAGTGTTCATAATGAAGCCCTAGAACACACATGTGGGAGGGCAAGTGTTCTGAGGAAGACTTCAATAAATTAGATTAATTAAAAATGTGTTTGTTTTCCTAGAGATGTATTTTCTAAAAGTGTTATTTGCCTATTTTGCATATTTTGTAGTTTTGAATCTTTACTTTTCCTTCTTAAATGACCATGTTGCATTATAAGTCAATTCACCAGAGCGAGGCAGTGAAGGATACACTTGTGATCATTTAGCCACAGACGGAGGACCGGAACATTGGAACATGACTCAGATGATGTCAGTGCCGTGCCAGACCAGACCAAGACAAAGCAGAGTACCAGGGCTTTGTGAAGCAGCACTTGTGTGAGAACGCTGTACATGTTCACAGACTCACCAGGCCTCTGTCCACTCTCCGTCAGGGCCTTACACATGAGCTCGTACGGGAGGAAGTAGAAGCCGTAGCAGGGGATGTCCCGCAGAGCCATGGCCAGGACCCCTCTGTACAGCCCCACAGGCCCCTCCTGCTTCAGGATGAGTAGGGCACAGTGCAGGGTCCCCGATACCCGGCCTGACCCGCCTGACCCGTCTGACCCTGGAGACGCACTTTGATCAAGTCGATGGGGGCGGCCACCAGCACCTGCACACAACACAGATCACAAACATTAACAGTCTCTGGGGGTGTCCTGAGTCACACAGAGTCTTTTTTAGCATAACTGATTACTTTTTTGTTTCTACATTACTTTTATACAATAAGTTGTCAAAAAAAAAAAAACCTTTAAAGGGGTCCTATTATGTCAAATGTTTATTAAAAGATTTGAACCTTTTTCAACATTCGTTTACTCAAAGTTATATTTGAATTGATTCCTACATGACTGAGTAATCTTGTATTGTTCTTCAGCTGCAGCTCAAGTGTTCTCACCTACCACCTAGCCCTCCCACTTGTCTGTATTTACATGTTATAATTCAAAAGATTAATACTCAAAGTAAAGTATATATGGTCAAAAACTGTCCCAGAAAAAAAAAAAAAACCTGTCCAACAATAAAAAATTGTAATTTAAAATCTGTTGCTTCTCACAGTTACATTTTAAAATAAAAAGGTGGGGCTTTTTGAACAGGAAGTCAGTAGAGCTGTCGTTTTAGATCATTTGTGTGTTTACAATGAACCAAAGGTAAATTACTCATCTGCAGATGTTCTAGTTTCTTACTAAAGGCTGAAAATATTCATAAGGAGCCCTTAAGAACAAATTTGTTTTCGTACGTTTTGAACGTGTCATGAATGAGGCTCATTGGACTTTGTCATGAAATATCTAAACGTCATTTTGTACATTTGAAACTGGTGATATTTATCATTAACTAAACCCATTCACTTTTGTCTTCAGAGAGTATTCATTTTTTCTGCCAAACAAACCTTTGTATTAAATCTGATTAGCCTGTAGAATGTAGTGTACTTCTCTATTACTTTATCAGCCTACTATTGTCTTTGCCCTCTAGTAACAACAACTTCACAACATGTCTAACTAGGACTGTGCAACTGATAGATTTTAATTATGATGACTTCTCTAATCATATACATAAATTGTGTAACTGAGTAATCATGATTAAATTTAGTGTAGGAGTCAAAACCACACTAATCGAGATCAAGACCTTTACGAGACCACAGTGTCAGGACAAGATTAAGACCACTGAAAGTCAAGATCAAGTCAAGACCAAACTGAGACCATTTTCTACACATGCATCCACGTGATCTAGTTGAGCAGTTCTTACAGTATATTGCAACCTGGTCACCGTGCTGGGGTTTAGTTTAGTTTATTTGTTTATTTATTTATTAGGGACAGTGTACAAAAAAACATTAGCCTACACAAAACAGGAGAGATGCTTGTGCCAGGTTACAGCAAAGTGGAGTCGCTGGACAGGTACACATGCCAATGAAGTACACATTTGATAAACTCCTGCTGCGAGTTTAGCACAACATGATTGTAATGCTACTACATTATTAACATGAACTTGAATGTGTTGAACTCATGTAGCTGTTCATTGTCTGTTTTAAGGTGAGTTTGTGGTCTGCCTTCTTTCTAAGCAAATAATCGTTATAGCGTGTTTGTGATTATTGTTTTTTTTTTCATACTCAAACAGCCCAAACTAAGGACTATGCTTAAAGTGTGAGTAGAGGGTTTGGGGCAATATGAGGGCAGAGCATATGGACTATATTTGTTATGATGGCCATAAAGATATAATAAAAGTTATATCTTAAGCGTTTAAGAAGTTTCTAAAGTGTGTTCTTGTTTCAGGCTCTTCAGGTTATAGCTCCTCATGTTGTATTTGTGTCACTTGTGTTTTTAGCCTCTGCAGAGCCTCCACAGTCTATGTTCAGGTCGCGCTAGACTTTTGAGTGACCACGAGAGCGTGATTGTTAGCAGTTAGCCACAATCTTTGTCCTGCCTCCCTCATAACTGAAAGACAAACATCAGCTGTAGAAGATCTCTGCAGAATGGGACCAATATGAAGCATATTTAATTAATACACTTTTTTTTCTAATTACTGCTTTGTCTGAAAATGAGGAGTAACTACGTCATAAAATCCTCTTGATTTAAAAGTAATTACTGCTTTGTCTGAGCACTGCAGCCCGGGGACTGTTTTTTTGAAATATAATATATTTTTTTGAAATTACTTCATAACTTATTTGAAAATAAGTGCTACTTGTTTTATTTCTTTTATTTGTATGATTTAGCTGTGGAGCATGTGTGTTTGCTTGATGTCCAAATATCTATCATGTAAAATGATCAAAATAGTAGATTAAACAGCAGTTTTACCAGAAATGTAATCACAATGATGATAATTTGTCAAAGGATAACAGTCCATCCCTCCACCACTTGTCCGGGTTTGAATAATGCCTTCAGGGAACAATAATTGCCCACCACTGATTTATATGGTTATGTATGCAATTATTCAATCAGGCTACTTAAAGATTGTATGGAGGATTTTCAAAAATTGTTTGTTGTCAGTCTTGGTCAAAAACAGTTGCATAGATTTGTAACAGCCTTGTACTTATGCTAAACAAAAAAAGACCCTGGTGTTATTTTTTAGCTTAATATAACCTGAGGTCTCTGCAGTGTGGTCTGTAAAGTGGATTATACACTATCTTCATCATCCCACCACAATAAGTAAACTGTCGTCGTGACTGTGCGTGTGTTTGAGCGCCATTAGCTTACCTGTTGTCCGTCACCTAGCAATAGCCAGGCTAGCTCCCAACAACACCTCCACGCAGAAATCACAACCCTTGGCTGCAATGTGGATTAACAATGTGTGGCTGGTACTCCTCTGGTTCATCCTGTCGATTATCCACTATCCCGTAACAGCACTGTTCCAGTATTACGCATCTGAGTTTAAGCTACATATACATCCACATAATCCACCAGCGCCTGCTCTGTTTCAACATCCGGACATATTCTACGTGCCTCGTTATCTATTGGCCTGTTAACCTGTCAAGCAAACCCTCAGTGTTCCTAAGTAACTCACTGGTCCAGTTACAGTGAAGGGCGTGGCCCTGGGAGGAGAAACACATGAGCATCATTTGAAAAACAGCAAACAGTTGTTGGATTTGAAAAATCCTCCATACAACCTTTAATGAGCTCTATTTTCTTAAATGAATACCTGGTATCACTTTATAATAATGTCCAGATACAAATCATTTACAAATGTTAGTTAAAGACTTTTCCACCTCCTGTGTCTTGTGCTTCACGGAAACATGGCTCAACGAGCAGATCCCGGACCGCGCGCTTCACCTGGAGGGTTTTCAGCTCCTCCGCGGGGACAGACAACGGGACTTATCCGGAGGAAAGACAAAAGGTGGAGGGGTCTGTTTTTACATTAACAACGCCTGGTGTTCGGATGTAACTGTGATCTCCCAGCACTGCTCTCCTGCTCTGGAATATCTCTTCATAAACTGCAAACCATTCTACTCTCCACGTGAGTTCGCTTCATTCATTCTTGCGGCTGTCTACATCCCGCCAAGCGCGGACGTGCACGAGGCTCAACGTGCACTCGCGGAGCAGATTTTATGTGTGGAGCGGTCCTTTCCGGACTCTCTAGTTATCATCCTCGGGGATTTTAACAAAGGGAATTTGAGCCAGGAACTACCCAAGTACAGACAGTTTGTTAAATGCCCGACAAGAGAGCAGAACACGTTGGATCACTGCTACACTACAGTCAGTGGAGCTTACAGAGCCGTGCGCCGCGCTGCTCTGGGCTTTTCGGATCACGCCATGATTCACCTCATCCCCTCATACAGACAGAAGCTGAAGCTCTCTAAACCTGCAGTGAGAACTTCTAAGAGGTGGACCAGCGAGGCTGTGGAGGAGCTTCGCACGTGTTTGGACACAACAGACTGGGACGTGTTTAGAGCTTCCACAGACAGCTTGGATGACTACACAGACACTGTGACGTCATACATACAATTCTGTGAGGACAGCATTATTCCAACAAAAACCAGGGTTACTTTTAACAACGATAAGCCCTGGTTCACGCCCAGACTGAGACAGCTTAGGAGGGAGAAGGAGGCAGCCTACAGAGCCAACGACAGAGAGGGCTACAAGGGCGCTAAGTACCAGTTCTCAAGAGAGGTGGAGCAGGCGAGATCTCGGTACAATAAACGTCTGAAGGAGCAGTTCTCTGCCAATGACACCGCCTCTGTCTGGAGAGGGCTCAGGCAAATCACCAACTACAAGCCTAGAGCCCAACACGCTGCGGATGATTTACAACTGGCTGAAAAACTTAACACCTTCTATGCCAGATTTGAAATCCCACACCCCTCCTCCACCCTCCTCACTGCACAGGTCTCCCCAGCCACTCTGGAGCCGCACCCCTCCCCCACCACTCTCACCACCTTCACCACTGTGGACAGTACGACCCCCCCTGATCACCCCTCCCCCTCCACTGTCTTCTCGGTGACAGATGAAGACGTGCTCAAGCTTTTCCGTAAGCAAAACCCACGGAAAGCCCCGGGCCCGGACGGTGTCTCCCCCGTCACCCTGAGACACTGCGCAGAGGAACTGGCTCCAGTCTTCACGGACATTTTCAACATCTCCCTGGAGTCCTGCCATGTTCCTGCCTGCTTCAAGCTGTCCACCATTGTCCCTGTCCCCAAGAAGCCCCGTATCACTGGACTTAATGACTACAGGCCGGTGGCGCTGACATCTGTAGTCATGAAGTCATTCGAGCGCCTGGTCCTCCCTCACCTCAAGTCCTTCACCTCCCCCCTCCTGGACCTCTGCAGTTCGCCTACAGAGCCAACAGGTCTGTAGACGACGCCATCAACCTGGCCCTCCACTTCATCCTGCAGCACCTGGACTCCCCGGGAACCTACGCTAGAATCCTGTTTGTGGACTTCAGCTCTGCATTCAACACCATCCTCCCTGCTCTGCTCCAGGACAAGCTCTCCCAGCTCAACGTGCCCGACTCCACCTGCAGGTGGATCACTGACTTCCTGACGGACCGGAGGCAGTGCGTGCGGCTGGGGAAGAATGTCTCCACCACTCGGACTATCAACACAGGATCTCCACAGGGCTGTGTACTTTCTCCTCTGCTCTTCTCCCTGTACACCAACTGCTGCACCTCCAGCCATGACTCTGTTAAACTGATCAAGTTTGCGGACGAGACCACCCTCATCGGACTCATCTCTGATGGTGATGAGTCTGCCTACAGGAGGGAGGTAGACCGGCTGGTGTCCTGGTGCAGCAGCAACAACCTGGAGCTCAACGCTCAGAAGACAGTGGAGATGATCGTGGACTTCAGGAAAGTCACAGCCCCTCACCCCCCTCGCCCTGACAGACTCTCCCATCACCACTGTGGACTCCATCCGCTTCCTCGGCGCCACCATCACACAGGACCTGAAGTGGGAGCCTTCCATCAGCTCCCTGATCAAAAAGGCCCAGCAGAGGATGTACTTCCTGCGGCAGCTGAAGAAAGCCAAGCTGCCGGTCCAGATGATGGTGCAGTTTTACACGGCCATCATTGAGTCCATCCTCACCTCCTCCATCACCGTGTGGTACGCTGGAGCCACAGTCAGGGACAGACACAGACTGCAGCGCATTGTGCGCTCTGCTGAGAAGGTGATTGGTTGCAGCCTTCCATCTCTCCATGACCTGTACGTCTCCAGGACTCGGGGGCGTGCAGGTCGGATAGCAGCTGACCCTTCTCACCCTGGACACAGACTTTTTGAGCCACTCCCCTCGGGCAGGAGGTTACGGTCCATCCGGACCAGAACCTCACGTCACAAGAACAGTTTCTTTCCTTCTGCTGTAGGACTCATGAACACTCTATAAACCTGCGACTATGTTGATCTCCTGCATTGTCACTTTAACAGTTACATCATCACCTGTCACTTTATTCATTCGTTCATTTATTCATTATGTTAGTATTATCTTACATCTTGCACTGACAGATTGCACTGTTGTTTTGACTGTTCTGATTACTGTTTATATTTTTATTGCCTAATTTTTATTGGCCTATTTTGCATGCCCTTATACTTGATTTTATATATCTTAAATATTTTTACTATATTTGATATATTTTACTAGATTCTTTATCTTTATTTGTGTTTTCTGTGTTATATGTTGCACATTAGCACCGCAGCAAGTTCCTAGTCTGTGAATTCTGTTTGTTCACTGACAATGGCAATAAAATTCTTTCTGATTCTGATTCTAAATATTAAGATAACATTATCTAAACATTACTAAATGATTAGATAGTATTTACTAATAATAAATAAACATTTACTAATCATTTACTCCCGGCTCTATTCTAAAGTGATGTGTATGTAGTGGTTGGATCATCTACACTTTTGAGATAAATCAGTGTGGGATCAAAGTGAACACCTTCACTGGCTTCATTGACGTTTGTGACATAACAACCTCACTATGAGAAACGTTAACAACCAATGTAGCTACGTTTAGGCACAGTTCTATGGTTAAGTTTAGGATTGGGGTTTGGGATACTGGTGCTGATATCGAGAATCGGATAACACCGTATATCAGTAAATACATTCTTTGGAAAACCTATAAATGTTCATCACTTTAGAATAGGGGCCGGAGGTAACATTTATAAATGATTTGTATGTGGACATTATTATAAAGTGTTACCGAATAACTTGCTCATGGAGGGGCGTGCATGTGCAGTGCATGATGGTCACACTTCAGCTAGTCTCCGAGGTTTTGCCATTTTTGTTTTTGTTTATGTCTGAAAATGTACAAACCAGTGGTCTCCAGCCTGTAGCTCTCCAAAAGGATTGTGTGGATCATACATTTTACACTCTTCTAATTATATGCCTATTTCTATTGTAAATGTATCTTTAGATGTCTAACTGTGTCCAATTCTACACGTTAAAAGGCCCAGTTTTATTCTTAGTGAGCGGGCCTCTCACCTGCACCAGTCCAGAGAAGGCTCCTGCGGCGTAGACGTGCAGCGCAGGTACAGACGGGGACACTCCGCGCTCCTCTCTCCTGCTCTGACTCAGGACGTCCAGAGCGTTTCCGTAGGCCCCAAACACCAGAGAGTTTACCAGGCCATTGGTCAGAGCCGGGAAGGCCATGCCCCGGAAGAAACCCCGCACCTGAACAAACACAAACAGGTTTTTATTCACAAGACAACATGGACTTACCATTCATTTTATATGGTAAGTAGAATATAAGATGAATATATTTTGTAGGTGTATTTTTGTTTTTTGTCTGATAGTATGTTGTAAAGAAGCAATTTATTCACAAGATCTTTATATGTAACTCCAAGTTGGCTTCTTAATAATAATATGAAACAAATAATCATTTTCCACATTTTCCTGACCTTCACATACAAGGTCAATACTTTACCAGAGAAAACCCATGTGTTTATCAAATGTGCAGTTGTGTCTAAAACTAATGCTAACATATTATTATTTAATTCAAATAACTCTCAAACTGAACTAGCTTTTTACAAAAACAATCTGTCTAACATTTAATGTATTTTTATCAAATTGTTTACTTTATAATACCGTCATTTCTACTTTTTTCATGAGTTTTGAACTATGCGGCTTGGCAATGCAGCAAAATTATAGATTCTCATAGACTTACTACTAGTAAGCATTTACTTGAGGCATTTCTGCAAATTCGCCAAAAGGAATGAATCGTAAGAGAAGGAACAATCTATCTAAGTAATGAGCAACCTGAAACTAGCTTAGCCACAGCATGTGAAAAGGCTCATTGTGACCAATGTAATATTTTACATAAATAGACAAGATAAAATGGTAAATGGTCTATTTATATAGTGCTTTTCTACCTTTCCAGACACTCAAAGCACTTTACAATCTAGTCTCCACTCACCCAGTGTAACAGATACTGAGGCAGTGTGAGTTCAGTGTCTTGCCCAAGGACACATCGACAATCTACTCCTGTCGTCCCACTGTGGCACCTGGTGTTCTAACAGTCTCCCATCCAAGTACTAACCAGCCCTTTCTTGCTTTGCTTCTGAGATCTGACAGGATCAGGCTTTGACAAGCAGGTATGGCCACAAGATAAGAGTCGAGTGTTTATGGAACATCTGATTTGCTCTTCTCTTCTCTTTTTCTTTTGCACAAACACAAGTATGCATGTCAGCCCTGTGCACGTGCCTCTAGCCCAGGGGTTCCCAATCTTTTCAGCCCGGACCCCCAAAATAACCGTGCATCAACTCGCGACCCCCACAGCAAAAATTATATACTTATGTATTGATTTTAAGTTGCAAAATCATTCAAATTAGGCTTAACTGTGTTTATTTTGAAAGTGTAATGCTTTATATGTTCCATTTCCTCCAAAAACTGATTAAATGCCAAGTCATAAGTGTAAAATTACATTATGAAATCATTTCGCGACCCCCAGATTTTGCTTGCGACCCCCCTTTGGGAACCACTGCTCTAGCCCACACCTGAGTCACACGGCCCACACACTGACCCCTTCTCTGCAGTAGGTCTGGACCACACAGTGCACGATCCCATTGTACTGAGTCAGAGCCTGGAGTCGCACCTGAAGCACACAGCGCATTTCATCAGCTTTACGCACTTGTACAGTATGTGTGGAATCAGACTTAAAGCAGGTCTGACCTTCACCGTGTCGATGGGATGGCCCACGACGATCCCCAGTGCTCCTGCAAAACACACTCGCATAGATGAGCTGGTATTGTGTCACAATGACATCACATATTCAGAGTTTTAGCAGTGAGGGCAAAAGCAGAAGTGAGCAGAAGGCCTAGTGCAAATAAAATTAACTAAAGGCACACTCGAGTATCAAAAGAGTGCAAAAAAAACAGTAAGCCATGGACACTATACATGTGGATAAATAATAAAATTGTGCCAAGAGCTGATTTATGAATTCAACTTAACACAAATCTAAGTATGTTTGAGAGGAAACATTAGAACAAGTTAAAATAGTGTCATATAGGCGGGTTAAAGAGCGTATTTATGCAAAATTTACTTTTTGAGTTTTTAACCGTTTTGTAACTGGATCTTTATCAAAAACTCATGTGAATTCTGTCTGTGAGATATTATCCTTTCCCCTCTGCGCCTCAGAAAACACAGTTGTGAATCTTCCTGATCTGTGATGTCATAGGTAGCGGCTGGTAACGCGGGCAAGCCTCTCATTCTGGACTTATACAAAAGCTATAGCTTTAAGTTTTCACAATCAGCTGAAAAAATCACTGGCCTGGTTGCGGAGTTTAAAACACATCGGATCACTTCCTGTATTTTCACTTCAATACATCACAAGAAAGAGTGTTTTAATCTGAGGAAACATGCTGGATTTTTGTTTAAACCAATGTGGATGCAGCAAAACATAACTCCAGATATGTTTTTGATGTTGTAACATAGAACCTTTACATTTTAATATATAGAATGTCAAAGTAAAGATTCACATGGGCTTGCTTAAAAGAGACGAATACTGCAAAACATACTAATGATTTGCCCTTTAAACAGAAGCTGCAGCCCATGTTACAGGACAGATCTCTAGAGACTTTAGCATCTCCAAAATGTGCCTTTCCCGTTCTTACCTGAGAGACTTCCAGCCACAAACTCCAGCAGAGGCATGTCCACAGGAGGTCACTCAGGCAAAAGTCAGACTTTTACCCTCCGAGCAGCATCGGACAACTAACAAAGAAACGAAACAATGAGAGGAACACAGTGAAGTCCGGCGTGCCGACTGTTAAATGCAGGTCATGAGGTGAACTTCAGTCTCTGGGGTTAATGTATGACAAAGGCATGCCTATAACACTACAGCATACTAGGAATGTCAGGATTATTAGGTTCATTGTTAATCAACATTATTCGAGTCACAATATATAATAAATTAGAACAAAAGAATATAATTTGTCGTTAGAACCAAAGTAAATGTTCACTCTGTGGGAGCTATGAGTTTGGGGTGCAGTCTGTGCTCTTGTCACACACACAGAGTTTCAGGTACTGCAGACTCCATTTGGATCCAGAAGAACCTGACTAACTTGGCAGAGAATAATATCTTAAAACTTTCAATGAGATGACATTACAATGCATCTACTGGGCTTGTGTAGCTGTAAAATACATGTTCAGCTCCAAATCTGTGTTCACAGTTTTGGCCTCTGGATGGCACTATTGGACTGAAAAGAAAGTCTTTGATCATCAGAGATGGCTACTGCAGCTCACTACTCAAGTTCAAGTACAGTTACAACTCTGGTAAAAGTCAAAATCCTGCTGAAACTTCTTTACTTGAGTGTAAAAGTTATTACCGGTATGTGGTCTCTGTTAAACTGGAAATGTGGAAGGTTATTTGACTTGTTTCAAGACATTTCTGACTGTTTGCAGAGATGTGAGCTTGTATCAAATTTGCAAATTGAGGTGATTAAGAATGTCTTACTTATTAGTTGTATTTAGCAAATTATTTGGCTTAAAATACGAACTAATTTATTGAAACAAGGCAGAAAATACATCGAAGTCATATAATCTAGTACATCAAGTAAAACCATCTTAATAAAAAAATAAAATAAAATAAGAAGATAAATAAAACCAGATTAAGACATTTAAATTCTGAATGTTTTTTTTTTTGTTTTTTTTGCATACATACAGTTTTACATTGTTGTGGAGTGTGAGGTAAGTAAATATAATTCATCAACTTTTATCATGCATAAAATACAACTGTATAAATAGTAATGTTTTGGCAAATTTCAGTTGTTAATTTGTTCACAAAGCTCAGAAACACAGAAACACAGCAGTTCTGCACTGTAGTTTAAAAGAGAAACAAAAAAATAAGTATTTATAGGCTTATAAAATAACGCATCTGTTTGTTTTCATTAGGACAATGTACATTAAAAGTAAGTATCTGATCTGTAGGCTAGAGATAAAAGTACAAAAGTAAAAGTAAAAAGTCACCAGAATTTTACCACAGTACTTGAGTAAAAATACTACGATATTACTTGCCATCTCTGTTGATTTTTAACATATTTGTGAACATTAATATTAATTATGTTTGGTGAAGAAAAAACTAAAATGTAGAAATACCTAATCTGGCCAAGACTTTACATGACAAGTATCTAGTAGGCTCTGTATAATAGATGTAGTTTTTCTATTTTTCCCATTTCATTTTCCTTATATCTGTTTAAATCAAGTAATGTCTAAACAAAATAATAAAATAATAACAATACATTTGGGGCTGCAACTAACAATTCTTTAGGTAATCGATTAGATGTCTGACAAATTTAATATCAAAACGAGATAATTTGAACAAGCATAATGTTGTATTTTCTGATGATACAGTTGCCTACGTGCGCTGAAATCGTCCAGGTAAACTAAGAACCCCTCTCTCAGTAGCTCCTGTCCTTTACGAGGGTGTGGAAACAGACGGTGTACTTGACAAACGCAGAGCATGAGGCAAAGCAGTGGGGCTAGTACCTAAGGCTAGCACATGAGCTAGCACGTGAGCTAGCGAGCTAGCACGTGAACTAGCACGTGAGCTAGCAGTACTGTCGCGTCTCTACCGCAGATTAAACTTCTTTCTTTTGACCGTCATGGTGAGTTTGCACATTCTCTGATGTAAATACACATGCTACAACGAATAACAAACCACAAAGATATGAACATAAAATTACTTACGAGAACAAAAGTACTTACGAGAACATAATAAATCACCCGAGGCTAAGCTAAAATTGGCTAACTTATCGTGTCCAGTAGTGGGCCTCCTAAAAGAAACGGAATTACGTTACACCACTCTTGGCCAGAGTGAGGCGACTGCAAAAATGTATTTATATTGAATGCAAAACTTGAAGAAGTGCAGATAAAATAACAGACCTATTTATTTCTTTTTGCAGAAGCAAAGGCTACGCTGAAGGTTCACAGTGACCGCCATTCCTTGATTCCAGAAGTACAAGCCCCAAACCTAAATCTCTTTAGAAATAGTTTAAAAACGTTCTGCGGTTAATCAGCTGGGTCTTGAGGATAAGACTTACATTTTAGTTTAAAATCTGTTTCTGCAGTTTTATAAAGTACAAAGTTATTAGATGTTTGCCAAATTTTAAGGCTTGGTAGTGTGTCATCATACGTCATTAGAATGTTCAGTTGAAGCTTTTAAATTGCTAAATATCGAAAATAGCTTTAATTAAATCATATTCTGACACGAAATAGATAAATTAACCAGCACTGACCCAGCAGTTTTGGCAGTTCCGCAACTGTTTTGTTTACTTTTTAGAATTGTTTTGTCTCATGTATTCATAGAAGTTCTACTAAACTGACAACAAACATGGCGGATTTGCCATTATTTCCTGCTGAGCCTAATAAACTAGTGCTTTTAAGACTGAAAACAACCACACTGTGGATCTCAGTGCTAGCCCACCACATACCTTTAACATCTCTTAAAAATTGAATTTTTTGAAATCTCTGTGGCAGTTTATAATGCAAGTCTGTACTTCCGGAACAGGTCCACTGTTGAGAACTCATCCCTACAGCAGAACCTACACTGCAGTGCACCGAGGCCTACAGTGCAGCTGTGCTCTGTCCCGCTGCACACTGCCCTACATGGACACCACTTCTATTTGTATCCAAGGACAGTCATATTAAATATAGAGCTCTCATCATGGCTATTGTTATGTGTGACGCCTGACCTCTGCTCAACTCTGCCGCTGTCCAGACTCTCACATGTCACTTCATCCTCTCTCTCTCTCTCTCTCTCTCTCTCTCTCTATCAGGGGGTGTTCCAGTCTGTGTCACTTTCTCTCTGACAGGCGTTCTTTTCTATCTCTCTCTCTCTCTCTCCCCGGTTGTCTTTTCCTTTCTCCGACAGGTGGACTCTTCTATCTTTCCCTCTTCCCTTATCTCTTTCCGACAAGTGGACTCCCTCCCTCTCCCTTTCTCTTTCTCTCTGACAGCTGGACTCCCTTTTTACCATATTTATCTATTGTCAATAATAGGTATTTATCAATCAAGTGTCAGCTTATGAGAATTACAGGAAGTAAAACATTATTATTCTTATTATTAACACATTAGAATCATTCTTTCCAAATACAAAACAACATTATTTGTCAAGTTAAATCATCTGTGACATTATTTCTCATTGTGATGTCATAATTTACATCCAGGAAATCAAATTCTACACCTAAAAAAAGGGGTACCGGTAAATCTCACCTTTTCTGTCTTCTAATTATTAATCATTTGCTCTTTTCAGACTTGTAAAGCAGAGCCATGTGAGTCGCTATCTGACTGCTTGGGATGAGAGCTGACTGGCTGCACAGGGAGTGGTAAGTCTGTTTGGAATTGACAAAAAACTGAAATGACTGATGAGGCTTTGTGAGAAGTTAGACAAAGTTATATTAATAGTTGTTTTTTCAGTTTTACTTTCCATCTGTTGCCTCTCTCTTCTCTGTCTCACTCATCTTCTTCAGAATAGTACGTCTCTCTCTCTTTCTTCTGCTCTCTCTGCCTGTCTTTCCCATCCTCTCTCTGGAACAGTACATCTCTCTCTCTCTCTCTCTCCCTCTTTTCTCCCTCTGTCCCAGTCTGTTCTGTCAGTATTGTCTGGTGCGTCGGAGGAACACAGCTCACCATGGATGATGTATACAAAGCAGCGGTGAGTAAATCTTCCAGGTTTTACATGATAAGATTGTCTAGTTTTATACTTTTTTTATAAATAATATGCTATACTATATACATACTTTGTTGAGTAGCTCTGAAAACTCATTCAGACCAAATTTAGTTTTTTTTAATTCTTTAAAGGGCACATATTCTGCAAAATTACCTTTTTTTTTTTAGCATTCCTAACTTGAACTATTGCGTTGTCATTCTTTGCTCTCTGCTTCAGAAAACATTGAAGTCCAATCTAGAGCTGCAACAAGTTAATCGATGAATCGCAGCATAACTGATTATTGAATTGATCGTTAAGTAACTTAGTAATTGAATAATCGTTAACTGCTCTAGGGATGCACCGATCCAGCTTTTTCAGTTCTGATATCGATTCCGATATTTGGCTTTAACTATCTGCCGATACTCGATATCAACCGATACAAGTGTAATAACTGAAATAGCAATTTTTTTCTTATAATAACATAATAAATTAGGTCATATTGTATTATGTAACTGTTATTTAAGGTACAAGTCAATATTTAACAACTTAATCTGAATAAAATGCCCAATATTATGAGAAGTTCTGGATCAACATCAGCCAACAAATTCGTCTCCTTATGTCCAATTAAAGGCACAAGCATGATATCGGCTGAACCGATATCGTGGAGCTGATACCCGATCCAGCAAATGTCCTGGATCGGCACCGATATCCGATCCCGGTATCGGATCGGTGCATCCCTAAACTGCTCCATAGGTTCCCACACGTTTGAGTAAATGTGACTCAAGTGGACTGATTCTGAATATTTTACTAATGAAATTTGTCTATTAAACTAAATATTTATATTGATTATTTCAAATGGAGTAGCATTTTTGCTGATTTCAAATGAGAAAATGCTTGTTCTTCTCTATGTTTAGCTAAACAATACATTTTTCATGATTGTTCTATTGGTAAATCTTATTTTAAAGCAGTAAAACAGTGCTCAAATTAAAATATTTTCTTTTTAATTCAATCAGTTAAGAACACATGATCTGTAACACTCTGTAACTTTTTGACCAAAAAATACAATACAGGTGTCTTTGTGGCACTACTGAATAATAAAAATGGATGACTTTATTCTGAGTGAGTTTGCATGGCCCAAAAGAGGTTGTTTGTTTTCATCGAAAAGTTACTACTTTAAACTCATTTTGACAAAGGGCCACATTGGCATCATGGTGGTCCTCGAAGGCAGTTGTAACTCAAATTAACCTTACTAATCTTTGACGTACTACAGATAATAGTTGTATTTGATTATTGTACATTCATTTGAAGTGACAGTTACTGAAAATACTACAGCATTAGTCTGAAAATAACTTTTAAACAAATCAATTCATTAGGTGAAGAGACCCAGATTACTCCTGGCACTATAAAAATTAAAACCTTAAGCAAACCTTAGAAGACTTTGAGGGCCGCATGAAAGGAAGTGGAGGGCCGCATCTGGCCCCCGGCCTTAAGTTTGACATACTGTATGTGATTTAACACAAAACATATTTTCCCCAATACAAATGTTCTAAACTAAAGAATGATTTTATCTTTCTGTTTCTATCGACTTGAGCAGTTGACTTTTTATCTCCAAAAAGTTACACAGTTCATCTTTAAGACCATTTTAGCTGAATTATTTCAGTGTTTGGTGAAAAAAACAATGTTGTCAGTAAATATAAACGACACTTTGTCTGGAATGTTTGTCATGTGACTTTTGCATTCTAAACAACGAATGGATTAATCGAAAATATAATCCAACTAATGGATTTTCAAATGATCGTTAGTTGCAAATATACAGTATGGTCTGGCCACCCTTTCCGTCTTTTGAATTTCAGTGGACTTGATTAAAATTAATTAGCCAATCAGAGACACACACCGTCTCCCATATGAAAACCAACATGGCTGCCTAGGTTTGAAAAAAAACATAGGAAAAATATGGAAAAACGATCAGGTGGAACTGATTTTCTGCAGAATCAATGAGCGAAGCAAAATAACGATTTGATTGTGAGGTGATTACATTTTGGTCTAAATGACAGACGACCAATCAGCTCCTTTGTTTTATCTGCGTCAAACAAATAAACTAATCTGATTGGCCGGTACATTGTGGAGTTGATCCTAAACGCAGGGAGCGGTGACCAGACCCACTCTTCCCAGTTTGCTGAAGCCTGGACTCTGGATCCAGGCCAGATTTATGATGTCATTGCTGGATCTCTGAGCTTTATAAATCATTTGGATAACACACTGGGAACATTTCTGCAGCATTAGTGCATCAGGCAAAATCGACTCAGTATTCTGAGCTCAAAGTCAGTCCTTAAGTATGGAAACACATGACTGTTGTGTGAGCTTTATTATATCTTTGGGACATTCCCTTAATTCCAGCACACCTAGAGCAACTGATGTGCAGATTTTTATCTTTCACTATTGACTAATTTCAAAAACATAAAATGCCAAAGTAAAAATCCTCAAAAGACAAGAACAATGCAAATGTTACATTATCTTTGTCCTTTAAACTTTTCAATCTTCATGGAAGTTGCCAACGATAAGACTTGTGAGAGATCTGTGTAAAAAGAGAAAACAACATCTCCACAGAGACAAGCAGAGGACAAACACTCCACCTGAAAAAAGACATAACAGACATGAACTCATTCACCACCATATGGATATCTTTTCTCTAACATCACAGAAGTTTGGCCCAGTGCAAAGGCTTGATCGAGTTAAACTTCAGCTTGCCTTGATGATCGCTTAGATCACTTAGAACATGCATGATTAGCGCTGATAAACACAGGTTGTGGTCACCTGACATCACAGTTAGTTTGCTTGTGTGATGTCATCACTTAAAACCAGATTGTAAACCTACAATACGGCTAAAATGGAAGGACAAATATACTGAATTATATGTATTGTTCTTTTTTAAAGGAGCACTGTGTAACTTTTTGGCCAGAAAAAGACTTGAATAAAAGCTATGTTTTTGCTTTTGGTTTTATTTGTTGCACTATTCATTAATTTCATATTAATTTTTTACCACTTACTCCCGTTAGGGGTCGCGGGTGACTGGAGGCGGGGAACCCTGGACAGTGACTAACTTGTCGCTGCAAACAACAATTCACTCTCTCATTCACTCACAGTGGAATTTCACAGTGAGGCCCAGTTAACCTAAACATGCATGTTTTTGGAGAAAACCCAAGGCGACACAGGGAGAACATGCAAACTCCACCCAGAGAGATGTAGATATGGGCCGACCCAGGAGTCATACCCACAATCTTCTTATTGGGAAGTCAGAGCTCTAACCACTCTGCTGCTGTGCTTTTGTTAAAAATAATACAAATCTGTGTTTTTACATTGAGCTGGCTTGCATGATCACAGTAAGACCTTTTATTTATCCTGGAGTAAGGCCCTCACATCTTTGTTTCTGTAGAAAAGTGGTTAGTGTAGCTGTATTTTTTCACATTATGGCACAAAATGTAATTGGACCCATTCAGAATGTCCTAAAGTAAGTTTTTAACTTTCTAACTTGAGTGAAGTGTGTAGTTCACCTCCAGAAAGTTACACAGTGCACCTTAAGACATGCTCTTCAACCTGTACCTTTATGTATTGTATGAAAGAAAGTGTATTAAATCACATATAACAGTCACTGAGCTAAATCTCAACTAAGCATCTTCAGCGTTAGTCCCCCCCAATAGCAGCTCTCTTGTGTAATTAAACTAGCCAGCTGAATCGAAAATTATTACTGTTTAATTATTTTCTCATTCTTACATGACTTTTAGATTGAATTAAGGCAGCAAAAACACATCCCATTGTACACTGCTGAATAAAGAAAATCAAAGAGCCAGAGTTTCTCAGGAGAGAAATTCGGGTTGAGAAGGAGGCGGGAAGTTGCTGTATTTCCTACAGGAGACAACTGAAGTCAGCACACGCTTCAAACCCCAAAATACTGTACATATGTGACCAGCTGAGTCTGTGAAACATGTTAAAAGGAAAATGAAGACACAGGTATAATATATTTTCCTGATTTCACATTGATGACTAAAATGTGCTTCAAATCTTTCAGAGATCACTGATTGACATTTGACATTCAGAAATGAACACAACTCCCAGCTGAGCGTGATGGCAAGTTTCAGGATTAAACACTCAGAAAAACAACAGCAAATATGATTTTCCTGACTTTTCAATAATGATGACTCAAAACATAATTTCACAACTGTCAGATGAATCAGCGCCAAATTGTATCCTTTTACTTTGTTTTATGTATACTGAGAGATTTGAACTACAGTATATGAACCAAATAAATGAACGATAAATAGAATTCTGCTCTGTCTCCAGCAGAATAGGTTGCGTTCTCATTGTAGAATGCCATAACAGGCCATTTAGGACATTTTCAATCCGGTGCACCTGAAGAAAAGATCTGGTCAGGTGAGGAGAGTAGTAACCCTCAGGACAAAAGACAGGTTCAGTATTTGTTGATTATATGTTTAAATTTCTCTTCCAAAAACAAAAAATCTTCCATAACCTTATCCTAAATGTACTTTATCTTCACACCATGTTGTTGATCTGGTGGTGAGGTCTTTCGGTCCACTTGGGCTGCAACAACGAATCAAATATTTAAATATTTGTCAACACATTTAGTAATCAAATAACCGTTAACAGGTTTCAAGACATGCAGAGCTGAGAAAACCTCATGAAAATCAATGAAAACCGTGAACATTTATTGTTTCTGTGATGTAAACCAGAGGTGCCAAGCTTTTTACCTAAGCATGTCAAATGTAGGGAGAGCGGGGGTGGTTGTCACATTTTTTACTTGATTGAATTTCTCAGAAACAGCAAATCTCACATGAACCATTTTACCAAAGAGAAAAGCTCAAAGTCTTGTGTCACTAATGAACCCACTGCTGTTCTCTGTCTTATTCTGATTAAAAGTTATTGATCATTTAATGTTAATTGTTCACATATGACAACCATATTAAGACAATGTTCTGTCAAAGTGAGACTGATGACTCGTATGTCTTGTCTTTGGTTTGATGTTTTGTCTGATTTCATTTTGATTCAAGAATGTTTACATTTTCTGAATCTGGAACATCAATACAGAAAAGGAAATTAAAAGATGCATTTTTGTCAAGATTCTAATGATAATGTAAAACTATATTTTTAATGTGAATTGGTGATCAATAACTTTTGAACAGGATAAATCCATGACAAGAATTAGATTTATTTTTAGTTGAAACTTTACACTGATTTCCTGCTTTGAATGTGAATATTTAAAATACAGTATTTTTGAGAAGATGTGTCTTTTGTAAAACTGTGACAACCAACCCCGCTCTGACTGTGCTGCTGCTCTAGATACAATCAATGTGACACCAACCTGAACAAGTGTGACAACCACCAACCCGACTGGACTGTTTTACTCTCACCTCAGCGCACTTCTACATTTTTAAACCAGCTCAGAAAAAAAAATAGTCCTGTCACTCTGACCCTCATTTTTGAAAAAAAAAATTTTTCTCAACATCTGTAAATATACTTTTTGCTATACATGTTTTGGATTTCATCTTATCACAATCTTGAACAAATGTTTACACAAATGTTTTAGTGAGTGCATTCTGGTTAATTTACTGAACATTTTATTCAGACTTTTTCAAATGCACCAATCACAAGCTGAGATACAGAGACTGTGACAACCTACCCCCGCTCTCCCCTATTTATTTTTTCTTGAAGGGCCAATATGAATGATTTTGCAGTGAAATCACTGGCCAAAACGTATTGTTTGTTGCAGGCAGATAAAAGTTTTTTTACAACAAGACAATATTTAAACTGTGTTTTATATATATTTTATATATATATTATGTATGTATGTATTATATGTATGTATGTATGTATGTATGTATGTATGTATGTATGTATTATGTATGTATGTATGTATGTATGTATGTATGTATGTATGTATGTATGTATGTATGTATGTATGTTTAGGAGAGTATCTTGATTTGGCCTGCTGCTGCTGTTCAACTCATTTAATCTATTGAATCATAGAGATTCTCCTAACAAATCTGAGCACCTCTTCGCGGGCAAATGAAACTGACTGACCCTCTGATGTAAACACTACTTTCTACACCTTCAAAATGTTCTCAGAAAATACAGACCTGAATAAGCTAAAATGGAAAAACGTGAAATTTGCCACTAGGACAAACAAGTTTTATTCTTATTTGAAGTGAAATTACCTTTTGTGATAAGAACTTATTTAATTAAAACCTTATTTTAAATGATGCATTTTTCCACTGAACCTCAAAATGGGTGACAATCTTGTATTCAAGTGACTTTTGCATTCTAATCGATTCATTGAAAGAATTCCCCAACTAATGGTTAATAATTAGTAGCAGCCCTAAGGTTCACAAATCTAAATGTCAGCATGCATGCAGACGCTTCAGTCGCTCTGATGTCACGCCTCCTGCCCAGTCTGAACACACCCACACACACACTTGTACTATTGTTGATTGTACTTTTAATAGAACTGGGAGCACACAGATGAACAGAGGGACAGGGACAGGTGGAGCTGTGTGTCACACTTACAGATGTGAGCAAGTTTGTCCCATATTACACTAAATTGACCTTTGTGAGCTTCATTCACATGTTTAAGAAATGCTGCGTTGTTAAACTGGCTACATCTCTAAAGCTGAAAATGTACACAGTTTCATTTTCTGTGTACAGAAAACATGACAATCTTGCAAATGGAGTATTGTACATAAAATATTCTATTGTACAGCTCCACCACAGTAGCAGAGTGGTTAGAGCTCTGACTTCCCATCTCTCTGGGTGGAGTTTGCATGTTCTCTCCAGGTACTCTGGTCTCCTCCCACCTCCAAAAACACGCTGTTTAGGTTCATTGGGCCTCACTGTAAATTTCCCTTAGTGAGTGAATAGGCGTTTTCCCACTTGAAAGTACTAAAACTAGTCCCACATTCCTCCAGTTCTGTTTAGTCAGAGGAACTACCCTGTCCCATGTTTGTGTTCACACAGCAGCAGTTTCTAAAAGTGGGTCTAGCTAGCTTTAGCATTAGCATCTGTAAAGTCTGTAACATTTAAATAATTCAGTAAGTGGTGTTAAGAAGACAAAAGTTGTCTTTTTCAATTCCACATAAAACTATAATCTACAAAACCTAAAAACATCACTGAATTAACAATAAAACTAAATTATTCACTGTGATTCCTAATAATAGTATTCTAGGCTACTATTTACAAATTAAATAAAAACATTATGGGAGTTACTGCCTTTAAATCATTTTTTTTAAGGATAAGGAAAGTTTATCTAAATGTGAAATGTGTAAAACATGTTTAAAAACAAAGTTAGCAGTGTAAAATGTTTGTGTCACCAAAAGGTTCCTGGTCTGACTGGAAAGTACTGCCCAGAGCAGGAGCTAAAAAGTCCCTAAAATGTGGCCCCAGTCCATAGTTCCTGCTCTGTGTGAACGCTCCCAAAATGGGACAGGAACTAAAAAAGTACTAGGAACTGAAAAAAGTTCCTACAGTGGGAAAAGGCCTAATGTCCAGGAAGTTCACCTAACGGGATTAAGCAGTAGAAAATGAATGAATGAATAGCTCTACCAGTGCCTACAAGGCTTTTACTTCTTGTAAATTGTAAATATTTCTTTTTATGTAGCTGTCTTTCACATATGAGGTCTGTTAAAGTGACATGCCCATTAGTTCATTGTATACATGAATTATTGAATATAAGTGGAGGTGGAGCAGAGTTGTGAACTGGTGAAACACTTTTATTACCATTTAAACACAATAAATGTATACCGATGTGTATTTATTGGTCAAATTAAAAAAAATCTATTACCATTTTACAACATGGTTGTCAGCGTGATGTCATCACTTATTAAAGGGTGTCATAATTAAAACTTTATTCTTAGACAATCCTAAACAGAGATGACATTTGTAAATCTTGTATAAATGATCATAACTGTGTTAGTTTAAACTCTTAGTTCAGCTGAGTGGTGATTAGTTATCCTACAATCTGACTTTCCTGAAAAGTCTACGTGGAAAAGAAAGGAAAGTACCAAAGGTTGACTGTTGAGAAACTTATTGTCAGTGTCATTCAGTCTTTCAGCTAAAGTAGTCCTGACCCAGACTGCAGCCTCTGTTCTGTGTGTCTGCCTCAGTGTTATTGTTTTTAAGACGTGTGGATGATAATGTGAGTGGGAAGCTCATTTTGTGACCTTTGTGTCCTCAGGTTGAAAACCTCACAGAAGAACAGAAAAATGGTGAGTGCTTTGTGCTTGTAATTAATAAAAGAACATTTGATGCTTACTGGAATTACTCAAAGCAGCTGTTATCAAACTGTAGATTCTACTGTCTTTCAGTGAAACTTATCAAATCAAACAACAGTCGTCTCTAAAGACTTCCCAAGATTATTAATTTAGCAAACATGAATAGTAGGAAATAAAAATAAAACAATACACATTTATTTGTGAATGCTTTACAATAGCAACAACTGAGCCAGTGTTTTTTTAATTAAAAAATAGGATCAAGTCCTAGTTCTATTGGTGTATCAATACAAAAGTAGTCCAGACTTCTATTACTGTATAATCTTTGCTCACATCAATGTGTTCAGACTTCTTTAGGAAATGTTTCCTTGTATTGGAGCTCTGCTCTGTGCTTTACACCTGCTCTAGTGGTGCTTCTGACATTAACAAATAGAAATACAACTGTAACTGATACCAATGTAAACCCACATGAGGTACCAGGTTGGAGAAGTGTGGTAGTTGGGGGTTAAACTCACTCCTCTAGGTATAATAACCAACATACAGTACGAGACGGTGTAGTCCTCATTCATCCAGGAGTGATCCATAGTAGATCCAAGATTGAATGACTTTCGGATGAGAGTCGAAACGTCTTGATCTTCGGAAACACTGTCCAGATGACTACTTTGAAGACTTCTACTATCAACATACAGTACATCAAAAGAATCGTTACCCTGAACTATTGAGGGCATTTTTGTCCCAATAGGTAATAATCTAATCATTCTAAACCTTAGGCACAAACAAATGTCTGGACTCTTGTAATGTAGTGTACTCTGTAGTGTAGTGTACTCTGTAGTGTACTCTGTAGTGTAGTGTACTCTGTAGTGTAGTGTAGTGTACTCTGTAGTGTAGTTACTCTGTAGTGTAGTGTCCTCTGTAGTTAGTGTCCTTTGTAGTATGTAGTGTACTCTGTAGTGTAGTGTCCTCTGTAGTGTAGTGTCCTCTGTAGTGTAGTGTACTCTGTAGTGTAGTGTCCTCTGTAGTGTAGTGTGTAGTGTACTCTGTAGTGTAGTGTCTCTGTAGTGTAGTTCCTCTGTAGTGTAGTGTCCTCTGTAGTGTAGTGTCTCTGTAGTGTAGTGTATGTACTCTGTAGTGTAGTGCACTCTGTAGTGTAGTGTGCTCTGTAGTGTAGTGTACTCTGTAGTGTAGTGTGCTCTGTAGTGTAGTGTACTCTGTAGTGTAGTGCACTCTGTAGTGTAGTGTACTCTGTAGTGTAGTGTACTCTGTAGTGTAGTTACTCTGTAGTGTAGTGTACTCTGTAGTGTAGTGCACTTTGTAGTGTAGTGTACTCTGTAGTGTAGTGTACTCTGTAGTGTAGTGTACTCTGTATGTTGGCCTCTGATGTCTAAGTGACTCTAGTTAGAGTTATCTAAGAAGAATCTCTGCTCAAAGTCAGCTTCAAAGTTCTTTCTTTTTTTTTTTCATTTTGTCAAATTTATGTTCCTAGGTTCATACAAATGTGTAGAAAATGTCCAATGTTTCCACACTCTATCTCTAACATTTGACACAAATGTGTTTGTGCTGCAGAGTTCAAGGCGGCGTTTGACATCTTCATCCAGGACGCGGAGGACGGCTGCATCAGCACTAAAGAGCTGGGGAAAGTGATGAGGATGCTCGGGCAGAACCCCACCCCAGAGGAGCTGCAGGAGATGATCGACGAGGTGGATGAGGATGGTACGAGCACACAACACAGAACTTACTTGGATCAGACAGGTAGACAACATCTACAGGTGCTGCTCGCATGATAGTTGACTGGACGCAAGGAATACAAGTAACATCATCTTTAGTAGTGAGTGGCAAAATGGTATGAGACTCGGTTGTGAGTGACTAAAGATTTTGGGGCTTCGGGGTTTCAGGGCCACTATCTTAAAAAGCTGAAAAGTGGGTAAACTAAAAACATGCACAATACTTACATACGAAATAAATGTGCATTTGTGTGTATTTGCTATTCTCCTGAAGGGCCACACATGTTTGGCAGATCCTCATTATCAAACAGGAGGTGACCTGGGCCTGGACTAAAACAGGGGTGACTTTATCCTGGATAAGTTTCTCTTCTTCGGCAGACAAACCCAGACATGAGCCTCTCTGGATAATCTGTGCTATAAAACAGGTCCATAATTTGTTCTGTCAACCCTGGATTTTCTCCATGAAGCCGTGCGGGTTAACAAAGCAGGGGGCGGGGTTAGAGCAAACTGACCAATCAGAACAACAGTTAAAAGACTGTTTATCGTGACCACAGAATACGAGAAATTAAAAGCCAAAAGAAACGCTCCATAGCTTCACAGAAGTCAACACATAAGTGATCAATCACAGACACTCAAGTTAAGCCACAGAAAAATGTTCATTTGAGCATCACTTATTAATTTAAAAATAATAAAAAACTCAAATGAAAACATTGAATGCATCAAACAGCACTGTGGAGTGAATAAACTATAGGCTGTAACTGAGCACAGCCAAATGTGCACAATGACATTCAGTCTACAGTCTTCTGGATTATATAAGCTTAGATGTAAAAGACGTTCATTCTACAGCAGTTGGAACTAGTATTACATCCCCTACTCTTAATATAGACGATCTGTGACACTGTGTGTGTCTCATACATTTGTATATTTCCCCTCCCTCTTCACTTCTCTCAACACAGATACCTCTCGCTGGAAACTGGGAGGTCATATAATTAACTTATTCAGGAACTTAACCTGGTTCAGAACAGGCTATGAGTTGCCATAAATCTGCTCTGAAGAAAGTGATCCAGCTTTGTAGTACCGCCAGAACAAGTTTTCATCCCTAACTAACCTCGCTAAACCTCATTACATATCCAATTTAAGTACGCTTTCCTTCAAGGCTCAGTGTTAGGACCTCTCCTTTTTTTATCTACGTGGACTTGGACAATTGGCTCTGTGCAGAAGTCAGTTAGTTTATTTATTTAAAAAAATGCTAACATTTTGCCGGCAGGTTAATTTCCTGTTTAGTTCATTTCTATGATATATATATATGTTTATATATTTCTATGATATATATATATTTACACATACTGCCGGAAATCTCCAATAATTGAAGTGCTGATCTTGTTGACAAGCCAACAGCAAGAAATCTTGGTGTTATATTTGATTTCAGTTTTCGTTTAAAGGTCAGATAAATAATGTGGTTAAACTCATTTCCAAAAAAACCCATAGAGCTTTTATTTACGCCCATCTGGATTACTGAAATGCATTATGTACAGGGATTAACCGGAACTTTCTCCAGATGATACAGAATGCAGCTGCTGGTCTTCTCACTGGTTCACGCAAATTTGATCATTTTACTCCCATTCTTAAATCTCTTCCGAATTGATTTTAAAATTGTATGACTTACTTTTAAAGCTCTTAACGGACTGACACCTGTTTATTCATCATCTCAAACCAATGCATTTTTGTATAGCCCAAAATTACAACAACAGACATCCTTGTGGACTTCCCAAGATTGTTCATTTAGCAAACTTGAATGTTATCTAACCTTCTGACCCCTTCTGTCCTCCGTAGAACCCTGCCGTGCACATGCTCCTTCTCTGTGGAACTCTTTTCTCCTTACATTGGACAGATTAAATGCATCTGTACTTTTAAAAGCATTTGAAAACATTCCTCATTAATACTGCATTTGAATGTGTATGAAACCTTTGGATGTTCTTTGTGTGTGAAGCACTTTGGAACTTGTTCAGAACTATTTTTACATTAGGAAGGCTTTAGTGAGACTACTAAATGCAAAACCATTTAAAGGCGATATTATCATTATTAAATTATCCTATTATCTTGATATTATATTTGTTATATACTGTTAGGCCTGGTGTTCAACTTTTACCAACTAAACAAATACACGTCCATCCAAATTATCTTTACACCATTTATTTTTCACACTTGTGACTAAAGAAGCACATGACCTGAAGGTTAACAATATAAATAACCTTTTCCTTGTGCAGTCAGGTGATGCATGTCTTCATATTGTATTTCACTGGACTCGCTCGCATTAAGACACTAGATATCTCCTTGTGACAAAGCTTCTGCCAGGACTGTCAGGACAGAATCAGATCAGGGCAAAACACACATCTTGTATAGAATTGTTTTTTTTTTCACATTAGCTGAATGTTTGCTATAACAATGACTGATATTGGACTTTTGACAGTTCATGGTTTCAATATTACTTGTTTATTCTGAAATCCGATGTGATCAGGTGCTTACAAGCTGGCCATGGTAGAAGTAGAAGACTTGGACTGGAGTCAGACTTAAATCAGTATTTTGATGACTTGAAACTTAACTTGATAAAATAGATTAAGACTTGACTTGGACTTAGAGCTCTGTGTCTTGAGACAACTTTATGCTTTTCCTCAAAAACTAAAGTGGATTTTACAGTAACAAACTGGAACATGTCTCTCCTCGCAGAAATGTATTTTAAGTTGGATAGTAAAATAAGTTTAAGAAAAAGTTTAAAAAGTTAAAAAAATGTAACACTAAAAGCAGAGGACTTGTGGGGCATTTACTTGGGACTTGACTTGGACTTATCTCTATTTGACTCCACTTAAAGCCTTACTTGAGTGGTGATAGTGGCAGTGGTAGTAGTAGTGGTGGTGGTTGTAGTAGAAGTAGTAGTAGTTGTAGTAGTAGTAATAGTTATAGTGGAAGTGGTGGTAGTAAAAGTGGTGGTAGTAATAGCAGTAGTAGTAATAGCAGTAATGGTAGTGGTGGAAGTAGTGGGGTGGTGGTTGTGGTAATAGTGGTGGTAGTAGTCGTTGTGGTGGTCAGTGGTAGTGGTAGTAATACTTGCACTGATAGTGGTAGTAGTAGTAGTAGTAGTAGTGGTAGTAGTAGTGGTAGTAGTAGGAGTAGTAGTAGTAGAGTGGTGGTAGTAGTGATAGTAGTATTAGTGTGGTATTAGTAGTAGTGATGGTGGTAGTAGTAGTAGTGATAGTAGTGGTGGTGGTGGTGGTAGCAGTGGTAGTAGTAGTGGTGGTAGCAGTGGTAGTAGTGGTGGTAGTAGTGGTGGTAGCGGGTGGTGGTAGTAGTGGTGGTAGTGGTGGTGGTAGCGGTGGTGGTAGTAGTGGTGGTAGTGGTAGTAGTAGTGGTGGTAGTGGTGGTAGTAGTGGTGGTAGTGGTAGCGGTGGTAGTAGTAGTGGTGGTGGTAGTGGTGGTGGTAGCGGTGGTAGTAGTAGTGGTGGTAGCGGTGGTAGTGGTGGTGGTAGTAGTGGGTGGGAGTAGTGGTGGTGGGAGTAATGGTGGTAGTAGTGGTAGTAGTTCGTAGTGGGTTTGTAGTAGTGGTATTAGTGGTGGTGGTAGTAGTTAGTAATAGTAGTAGTAGTAGTTAGTAGTAGTAGTAATGGTAGTGTGGTGGTGGTGTATTAGTAAATATTAATAGTTGTAGTGGTGGTGGTGGTGTAGTAATAGTAATAGAGTTGTAGGAGTAGTAGAAGTAGTAGTAGTAGTGGTGGTGGTGGTGGTGGGTGAAGTAATAGTAGAAGAAGTGGTTTAAATTTCAGAATTTGTATGCAACGCCATAGTGAAGAATGATAAGGAATATTTTTAAGCTGATCAGGGGTCCCTGGTCTAAAAACAACCTAGAACCCTGCAGTAGGCTGTATAAAACTAAACATAGGCAAGTGGAACCAGAGCTACAGTCTAATAACATGACTCATGAAGAGAACAATGGCCTCAGCTTTAGGGCTGCTCATTCTCAGCCCAGTTGCTGCTCACTTGGACACTGATACTGTTGTCAGTCAGGGCCAAATGGTAGGCTTAAACTAAATGGGTAACAAGGGAATATAGGCTAATACAATAAAAACAAACAAAAATCAGCAGTGCACTGGGAAGGAAAAGTGACTCAGGAATCCCAATGGAGCAGATCATCTTCATCAGCACTACAGCAACAAAAATCCTATCATTTTTTTTAAATTTCTGTATTTATTTCTGCCTTTTTGAATTTGTTTCTGTTTTTTGTTTGATAATACAAAATTTTATCAAGTAAATAGACTACACACATTATGATCTTCTGCTGTATTGAAGATAAACTACATTTTTACTGGGGAGTCTTAATTATGTAGGGCTGACCAAAACATGGTTCTTTAAAACCAGCTGAAAAGATTCTCGAAGTATTGGAACCAGGGACGCGGTAACACATTTTGAGCCCAAGGGAGAAAACTTTCGCCTGTATGTATATATTTGGATGTTTATATCTTAAAAATGCATGCTATTCACCTTATTTTGCTTTGTGTTTTGTAACAGTGCACTTCTAATTTAGCTGCTAATTATCAGTCGCTGGGTTCATTTAGCTGTCACTGTATCTGTTTGAGATTGCCCTGCAAGACATACAAGCTAACATACTATGGAGCCAGAACGATGCCAGCGGATCCTTGGCATTGGAAAATAATTTCGTAACCAAAAAATAAAATGTTGGCATTGAAATTTTTATATTCAAAATTATTTTTCATTCAATTAATTTACAATCTTAAAAATTGGTTGATGTTTTTTCTTCAATTATTATTTTTTTAATTACAGTGACAAAACAATAAATTTCAGTCACTTTGAGTTTTTTCAATATTAACTTTTTATTTTTTCCAATGCCAATCCTCTTTTTCGGTTTCACTTCACTGTCACCATTCTGACGGGGGAGGGGAGGGCACTGGGGGCGGGGCCAAGCAGAGCAGGCTTCATGCATATTCAACAGCTACTGAGCTCCGGGAGAGGAGGAGGAAGTGCTGCTTTCAGGCCGGGCAAAGCTGCTTGCTTAGCCCGGGACAGATGACCGTATCCTGGGGTGTGTGCAGAGCCATCCCGCGGCACTGAGAGGTCCAACCGCCCGCCAAGCTTTTGGTTTTCCCGTGGACAGATACGTGACCTGGGGTACACGTGTGGAGCCAGCTCACGGGAGACGGGTTCTGGTGTGAGACTTGGAGCAGCCCGGTTCAGTCTAGAATGAGGCGCTGAACCGAGCTACCGTGATGGATGTGTGAACAGGGTACGTGGAACAAATTGGAGTCCCATGTCTCCGCGACTACAACGGGAGCTTCCGCTGAATGTGGCCCACGTTAACGTTGTGTGGGAGATGCTCTGTGAAGTGCTGCTACGCCGGTGTTATGCCGAAAAATGCATCCCTACTCGCGGGAACGCATACACTCTTGTAAACTGGAATTTGCGAATATTAAACATCACAGAACAACTTTATATCCTATGTAGTGCAACACTTTGTGTTGAAATATTTACAATCATTATGAGACGTGTTTTATACTCTTAGTTTGGAGGTTAGCTTGTAGTGTGCAGTAAATGGGATGCATTTTCGGCATAACACCGGCGAGCTGCACTTCACAGAGCATCTCCCCACACAACGTTAACGTGGGCCGCCGTTGTAGTCAATGGGACTCACTTGTTCCCACGTACCCCTGTTCACACAACCATCACGGTAGTATGCTCGGTTCAGCGCCTCATTCTCAGGCTGATACCGATCCAAGTCTCACACCAGAACCCGTCTCCCGTGAGCTGGCTCCACACGTGTACCCCAGGTCACGTATCTGTCCACGGGAAAACCAAAAGCTTGGCGGGCGGTTGGACCTCTCAGTGCCGCGGGATGGCTCTGCACACACCCCAGGACACGGTCATCTGTCCCGGGCTAAGCAAGCGGCTTTGCCCGGCCTGAAAGCAGCACTTCCTCCTCCTCTCCCGGAGCTCAGTAGCTGTTGAATATGCATGAAGCCTGCTCTGCTTGGCCCCGCCCCCAGTGACCTCCCCTCCCCCGTCAGAATGGTGACAGTGAAGTGAAACCGAAAAAACAAACATCGTTGAAACTGAGAGGATTGGCATTGGAAAAAAAAAAGTGAATATTGAAAAAACTCAAAGTGACTGAAATGTATTGTTTTGTCACTGTAATTAAAAAAATAATAATTGAAGAAAAAAACATCAACCAATTTTTTAAAGATTGTAAATTAATTGAATGAAAAATAATTCTGAATATAAAAATTTCAATGCCAACATTTTATTTTTTGGTTACGAAATTATTTTCGATGCCAAGGATCCGCTGGCATCGTTCTAGCTCCATAACATGCTAGCTACCTTAACAGAACTAAACGGGATAAGGGGAATAAGATCAGGTAATGACATTTTATTTAGCTATAAAACATTTTAAATGTAATTTCACAAAAAAAATCTGGTGATTTCTATTAGTGACTAGACCCATTCACTTTGTGTATTCACAATAAAAGTTAAAGGTTACTAATGCCTTCTGAGCCTCGTTTACGACGATGTGTTTAAGCTTTTTTTCACGGCCTAAGTGCCGTATGCTAATAGCAGTTAGCCACAATGAGCTATTAGCCATGCATCTTTAGTTTTCCCATTGCCGCTACCCGGCTAGCATACCTTTCCTAAATCTTTAAACTTAAACCAAATTAACTTAACATGAGCCTAACCCTAATACCTAACTCTAAGCTAACCCAAATCCCTGAAGTAAATATTTTAAACTATAGCCTCCAATGCAAAGTAATGGTGTCTGGCATAGCTGGGTTGGAGAAAAAAAATCAGGCATTAGCCACAATGCAGCAGTTAGCCACAATGCTAACAACAACAACAACAGACAAACTTAGCAGCGAAGCGTGAATAAACAGGACATTATTAGATGGAGACAGGACATTACGGACTATTTATTACTTGAATTCACCATTGACAAGATAACTATAGCTTCTAGGGGGAGACTAATTTGAAGTGTTTTTATTGTAAAAAAAAAAAATAAATACAAATGTGTATAGTCCCTTTAAGTCACCACAGTATGAATGCTAAAATAGCCTGTCTTTCCAATAATTGTATTTTAACAAAGCAGCATTGATTCCATTTGAAATAGTAAATATCTTACAAAATGGTACTAAAACATGTTGACTGTTTATCTTTGAATGCTGCCTTGGTGACCCAATCTCATATTAACACCAATGAAAATGAAATATGTGTAAAGGGGCTTTTTATTTTCATGAACAGGAAGCGGGACAGTGGACTTTGATGAGTTCCTGGTGATGATGGTGCGCTGCATGAAGGAGGAGAGCAAAGGGAAGTCTGAGGAGGAGCTGGCTGAACTCTTCCGAATGTTTGACAAGTACGTAAGAACTAGTCCCTATGATCCTTCAGTGCACATTTAGAGGAACCACCCAGTCCCCTTTGTTTGTTTCTTCATCGAAAATATACTTGATTTCCTCTCCAAACCTTTGAATAATTCTGCTTACCAGTCTGTTTCTATCTCCAAGACTCAAAACACTCTGTTCCACCTTGTGATGTCATGGTAGTTCTGGAGTCATTTGTTGCCCCAATTTAGTTGATCATTACTTGTACCAGACATAAAACCTACATTTGTTGAGATTATCCAATGGAGTTTGTCACAAAAATCTTCAATATTTTCAGTTGTGTCCAAAGTTGTAAAAATGATTCGAGTGAAGATCTGTGGAGCACTTTCTGTATTACTGCCTCATGACATCACAAGGTGAAGCAGAGAGGGTCTTGTAGGAGTAGAACTTCTCCTCTTCATCTGACCCATTCTCCAGTGGGTCAGGGGCATCTCCTCAGGAGCAGTGAGCACTTATTGTACTTGTTTCAGTCAGCCGATGTCCGTGTACATAAGGCCTCTAGCCTTTGGCTTATTTACAGCCCCGTCCCTGGTTAGGCTTTTATGGTTAGTATACTATTTAGAAATAGTTAGTAAAAGACATTGATTACAGTTACAGCTGCAGGTTTAGTGCCCTTCTTGGTTTTGTCATTAGTGTGTTTTAAGCTTCTGTAGAGCATCCACAGTCTGTGTTTAGTTTGATCTTGTTCAATCTGTTAGAGCACTTGGACAAAAATTGTAGGAATCAACCACACAATCGGTCGACTTCATTATAAATGAGAGGAATATCATTTGTAACAATTTTAATATTTTCTTATCATATTATGAGAGTATACTTTTCAACTTTTTCACATAAATATTCTAATATATGACTTTAAATATGAGCCCTACAACCACATTCATTTATCTAAGCCTACGCTCTGAAAATACAGCCAAACTGTTTGATTTTGTGAGCCAATAAATAGTTATTGAAAAAATGAAAAAAAAAAAAAAAGTATTATTTTTATTTGTTTTGTATTTAGTATTTTCTCTAAATACAAATGCTGACTGTAATGTGTTTCAGAAATGGAGACGGCTACATCGACCTGGAGGAGCTGAAGAACATGCTGGAGTCCACTGGAGAGGCCATCACTGAAGACGACATCGAGGAGCTGATGAAGGACGGAGACAGAAACAACGACGGAAAAATTGATTATGATGGTAAGATCTTTGTTTAAACTGTTTGTTTAATCTTTGTTTAAAGAGCCAGTCAGGCCTCACTTTACTCCAAGTATGACCACACTTTTTCAGTTTTAGCATCACTGTATTGCCAGGCTTAGTTTAAAATTGTAGTATTTGTTTGTAAATGTAAAAATGGCCTGACTTGATCCAGTTGTGCTGACCATCTGGAGCTCTGAGGTCGGCCCAGCTGATCCTTGCTGTTCCAAACACAAAAAGGAAACAGAGAGAGGCTCAGGCTTTCTTTCTTGTTGGTCTTGGGCTCTAGAATGTTTTTTTTTTCTGTATGTAAGACAGGCTGAGACTCTGAACACCTTGTTGTCCTATTGACTATGTTATGTTGATGTTCTTAAAGCACTTTATACAGTACATTTAGGGTACTTGGATAATATGTCTCCTTTAACATTTCCCTCAATATAACTTTGAGCATTATAAACAGTGGTAATTGAATAACAGGAACATTGCCCTTGCTCATCTGTAAAAGAAATATACCTATATTAGACTTCTTTTTTTGGACTTTACATCTGCATTTAATACAATCATTCTGCAAATGTTGGTGAATAAACTCACTCATTTTGGTGTAAACAGCAACTGAATATTAGACTTTCTCACAAACAGGTCACTAGTTGTAAAAATAAATAACAGCACATCATCCTCTATTAGACTGAACACGGGCTCCCCACAAGGATGTGTGTTAAGCCCTCTTTTATAAAGCCTGCTCTCTTACGATTGTGTCGCTCAACATGAATCCACCATTCATTCCGCAGGGTTAAATGAATCCAACCAGATAACACCATTTACAGATGACACTGTGGTAGTGGGGTCCATCAGGGACAGTGACGACGCCCACTACAGAGGAGTGTTCCAACTGGACACTTCTTTAGATCAGTGGTGACATGGTAGAAATAGTCTCCTGCTTCAAATACCTGCAGGAATAGCTACAAATAATGGACAGTTATATCTGGGTGTGTGGATTGATGATAAATTAGTCACGTTGATCATCTGCTAAAAAAGCTAAAAGCTCTTCTTGGCTTTTTATAGACATAAGAACTGTTTGAAACCTGATGTATGAAAAACACTTGTTCAGGGCACTTTTCTATCAGTTTTGGACGATGGAGACATTATTTATCTTCAGTTCTGCACATGGACACAGTTTGTCACAGAGCTTTACGTTTCATTACAAAGGACCCACCACTGTGAGCTGTATGGACTGGTCTCCTGGCCTTCGCTGAGCCTCAGAACACAACTGCACTGGCTTCTTTTAATATATAAAGCCATAATGGGTAAAGTGCCTCAGACCTGTCCAGCTGCTGACTCCAGTGAACAGTGGATATAACTCACGTTCTTCACAGTGGCTTTTGTTTAGTTTCCCAGGATTAACACTGAACTGGGCAGAACTGTTCTCGTACGCAGCTCCCTGGACTTGGAACAACATTCACAAATCTTTAAAACTTCTTGAACTGATTCCACTGATTTCTTTTAAGTGTCTTCTTAAAAATGTTGTAAATGTCATTCTTGAGCTGGATATTTTACTTTTTATTTATATTTATCAAATATATTTTTACAGTTTTTTTTCTGTAGGTTTGGCTCATTTCGTGAAACTGAGATGACATTCTCAGAATCACATGGACAAATCTCCAAACCAAGCTGCAGTTGCTCACAACTGAATGTCATTTCTCATCACAATTCCAGTGTCTCCAGCAAAAGACTCTGTTCATTTGTCAAAGTTAGTCAGGAATAAAATACCATAAACACTGTAATATCTTCTGAAGATATGACTTATTCTGATGTTACAATATGAGACTATAAACATGACAAAGAATGATACTATAGAAATTACACATAATCAGACTATAAACATGACAAAGAAAATACAGAAATGATTGATCCAGTTTAGAGTCATTCTCCAGTCACATTTGTAAGTAAAACACAAATACACTTCCACTGGTCTCATTCTGTTCTGACTCTTTAGATGAGAAAGACTTTTAGTTTTGAAGCTTGTATGAAGAGTTTTGGGAAAGAGATGAGCTTTTGATATTGAGCTGTAATGTTGCACAGAAATGTCAAATCTTTTGTCCAAATGATTTTAAAGATGTAAAAATAATGAAGGAGAAAAGCTTGAGTGTATTCAAGTGTATAATTCTCTCCTGTTAGCTGGACTTCTGCCACAGTGACAAAACCTCTAAACATTGTGACTGACAGAGTCACACAAGACCAAAGGGACCATGTGTTTTGGGGCAATGACGACTCACATGACAAAGACACATATCTAAAGTGTTTAGGAGAGATATGTGCAGGTGATCAATGGTGAACCATCCAGGTTATTTAGACAAGTGACTCAGTGAACGCAAATGAGCCAAAAGCAACTGAGAAAGCTCTTTGCCATTTTGATAGAACTGACTCTTTACATGGAGAAGTAACTTACTGATGAAACATGTAAAACAGTTTTGGAAGAGACATGTGCTTTTGCTGGTGATCTGTCATGTTGTGACAAATAGTTTGGCCAAATGATCTGCAGTTTTGAGAATGTCCTCTCGGTTTCAAGAAATGAGCCGAACCTATAGAAAAAAACTGTGAATGCACATTATTTTGAAGCTGCTGACAACCTTGACCTGGGTACAGTGTTTAGTTTCTCTGTATGAAGTTATACTAAAATGACAACTGAATCTGAAATCTGAAAAAATCTGACATCTAGACGATTGTTTATTATTATTATATAGTTTAATGGCATACTGTTTAGCACATCCAGCACCTGAAAAGTTACATCATGGAGCTTTAACCATACTGCCTGGGTTTTTATCAAAGCATACAGTACTTGAAGCCACAATGAGCAGCACTAGAGGTCAGGCAGAGTGTATCGATGAGTGTGATGCTAACTATACTGTTTGTTTCCCTCAGAGTTCTTGGAGTTCATGAAAGGCGTGGAGTGAACCTTCTCCTCCCGTCTCCCGCTCCAGACCTCCACCAGCCTGTCTTCTCTTCTCACACTCAACCAGATCAATGTGATGTCACCCAACAGTCAATAAAAGCGTTTACAACTCCCTCGTGTGTCTGCTGTGGGAATGAAACGCCAGTCGGACTCCGGTTTGTGTATTAAGTAGACTCGGGCCCAATTAGTCTTAATGAAGAGGAAACATTATCTGTTTACAGCAAAACTCAAATTGAAAGTGTTAAATTTACTTGATAGGTCTCTTTAAGAACTAATTGGTTTCAGTGATGCACCACGTCCTTAAAGATGTCTTCACACGGTAGTTTAAAAAAATTGTTATCTCGCTTAAATGTCGTTTAAGTAAAGACTGGCACTCAAAGACAATACAAAATATAATCATTTTAAATTCAGTATTCTGGAAATAATTACAGTACGTTTTCAAAGTATTCTGCCCAACACTGAATATACAGGTGTGACGCCAAACATTTGAATATCTGGAAAAAGTGTAGCATTTAGATTTGTGACGCATGAAAATGAAAAAGTCAGTGTATCAAAAGGATTATTACAAACAAGGATGTTTTTGAAGAAAGATCGGGTTTCTGAAAAGTCTGTTCATTTCTATGCATTAATATTTGGTTGTGTTCTTTTGCATGAGTTACTGCATCAGTGTGGTGAGTCTGGAGGAGATCAGTCTGCTCAGGTGGACCTGAAGCCCAGAGACCTTCAGATCATCTGGTGTTTTTTTCATTTCATTTATTTATTTATTTATTTAATATGGACATAACAACAGCATTGGACGAACCAGATGCATTGTTTAAAGTGTTATAGCACAAGTGCTAATTTTCAACACCTGTCCACAGGAGGCTTTTAAGCAAAATACAGAAATTAAAACAGTAACAATAAAGATTAAAAATGTACATTTGATTAAACATGTTCATGTGTACAGCTTTGTTGTGATTTCAGCCACAGCTTCAGACGTCTGTTAAAGATGTTTGGATCTGTTTGTAGTTTTAGTTCTGTGGAAAGAGAATTCCACAGTCTGGATCCAACAGAGGAGAAGCTGGACTGTCCAAAAGATGTTCTGAACTTTGGAACTACACAGTCTCCACTCACAGAAGCTCTGGTGTTAGGTCTGAGCGAGCCCTGACGTCTGACAGCCAAATCACAAAACAGCGGTGACACATGATTTGTTAAACTGTCTCTCATCTTCTTCTGAACAAGACTTTATAGATTTCAGTTCAGCTCAGGTGAGTTTGCAGACCAAACAAACACACTAACACTGTGGTCAGTGAAGCAGCTTTTGGTCTTTTTACCGGTGTGGAGATGAGTTAAGTCCAGCTCAAACATGACATCAGCATCTTCACAAGTTGAATCAGTTGGAAAGTTCTGTTGTCATTGAAGATGCAGCGACGTCCAAACATCTGTAAATGCTTAAAGATCCATATCATCTGCTGCTGTTGGTCCACTGAGTGTTTTTCCACTGTCACAGTTCAATCTACAAGAAGGTATTTTAGTTCACAGCACGTCTCTGTCTGCTGACGGGCTTTGTGAAGATGCTGATGTCATGTTTGAGCAGAACTTAACTTGTGTCCACAGACTAAGAGACCAAAGGCTGCTTCACTGATCACTGTGTGGCCGAGGGAGGCTAATACCGTAGTTTCTGGATTATAAGCCGCTACTTTTTTCATGAGCTTTGAACTATGAGGCTTATAAGGCAATGCAGCAAAATATAGATTCTCATAGACTTACTATTAACAAGTGCGGCCTATATAAGTACTTTTTCATTTTTCTTACTTAAATCTAGTGGGTGCGGCTTATATTCAGGTGCGCTTAATAGGCCAGAAATTACAGTAAGTTAAAACTAAATTTAAAAATTTGCCCGATTAAAAATGTACTAAAGTTAAAAGTTGCCAACAACGCCACCTAGGTGTTTGTGTTTGTTTGCTCTGTAAACGCACCTGAGCAGGAAGATGAAAGACACCAAAGCTGTAGAAGGCCTCTGGGCTTCAGGTGGACTGGAGCAGTGCCACACACTGACACTTCATACAAACCAAGTATTTATGCAGAGAAATGAACAGACTTTACAGAAACCTGATCTCTCTTAAAAACCACTTGTTTGGAGTAATCTTGTGCAGTAATCAATTTTTTTGAGACACTGACTTTTTCATTTTTACCATCTTAAACCAGAATAATCATTCATTTTGAAAATAAAGGCATGAATTCTTTCACTTCACGTGTCACTAAAGTAAATTATACACTGCTTTGTCTTTTGGAATCCATTTAGAAATGATTTTTCTTCTTGACATTCTAATCTTCTGAGACATACCTTTATTAAATTATATCCCTCACGTCTACACGTCACGTAAAAGCACGTACAGACGCACTTAAACTGTACAACAACGCCCCCAGGAGGCAGGCATGGACTTTTTTTACTTTTTATTTATACTCATTTCTAAAGCAACACACAACTCCACTGAACAAACAAAAAAACACAAAATTTAAATTCTTGTTAAAATATTTATTTCCAAAGTATAATATAAAACAATACAATTCTTAATCTTTCGAAATGATACTTTGTCTTTCACCAATACTATTAAACGATCTTGTGTTTGTCGTGCCATGCTTTAGTTTATCACATCAACAAGAAGATGGGACGAGGTCAAAACACAGCAACATGAAGAAATGTGGATTTGTTTTTTAATACTTGATTTAACGATACTGTGTGTCATAGCTTTCTTTTTAAACACAATTTTCCTCTTACACGTCATTCCAAATAGGAAGATAATGAATCAATTTAAAGCTGCTCAATTAAAAAGTCACAGTTATGTATTTATTAATTATTACACTGATTTCTTGTCATCCTTTCACAGAAAACATAAGATTAAAAAGTCTCCAGTAGTAACGCTGTATTTGGTCTAAAACGTTTAAAATGAATGAGCAAAACGCTGCTTTAAACAGAAGGAAATCACATGTTAGCCCTTTGGATCTCAGCTAAAAGTTAATACTAGTTAGAAATCAAAATTGAAAAAATCTAGGTTGGAAATGTGTATAAATGTTACTAAACATTCTTTTGATTAATCGAAAATGTGTTTTATTTCTGCGTAATTCTGCTAGTTTACATCTCCAGCTCCAAATGCTCGCTGCACCTTGTGATGTCACTATGTGGAAGGTGGAAAAGTATCCACAAGTTTATTCAGGTGATAGAACCACAGAAAACCTCCGACATATTCCATCGCACAAACAGGTGAAGCAGTTTAACCAGGCTAAAACGACAGCTGCTGAGTGAACAAATACTAGATACTGTAGTAAAGGTGTTCGGTGTTTAATCACTTCCTCTATTACCACTTAATGACATCACAGAGTGAAACGGAGAGCGAGTCTTCCGGTCTCAGACTGACAACGGTCGCTACGTCCGGTGGTGTAGTTGCCATAGCGATACAGTCGTTTACTCCAGTCTTTCCCAACCTTTTTGTGTCACGGCAGCACACTTTTTTACACAACACCTGTTCATGATTACGTTTTTTTAAAGATGTTCTTAAATGCATAGATGGTTTTAACTTTCTTTTCTGCTGTAAAAGTTCTTTCAAACTGTAAATCCCTTAATTAAGTCTGATTAAGCTTAGTTTAGAGATTGAATATTGAAAACAAGGCACACCTGGCAGCAACTCAAGGCACACTGGTTAAAAAACACTGGTTTAGTCCAAATGTGATGGACGTCAGACGAAGGGTCTTGGACTAGTCCTGAAGCAATCCTTTTAAAAGACGACTGTAACAGCAGGAACAGAGCAGCGTCTGAACCGGGTTTTCATAAAGAACAGTAGTAAAAGAGGTAGAGGCGCTGTGTGCCGGGAAGAAGGGAGCACACGCTAGGGATGTCACCATATCACATTTTATTATCGTGAAACTAATCATCACGATTTCACAATTATTCACGATTACGACTGTTACGACTAAACAACACATTTTTAATTTTCTTGCATTCTCACCGTCTAACACGTCACTTTCCTCAGATTTGGACCAGTTTTATGAACTCAACCTTTTGATTTCAAAAAATGTCAATGTGACAGAAACATTTAGATGCCTTTGCTTTAATAGAGATCATTAAGTGACTTAAATTTGCTTCTAAAACAATATTTCTATAAGTTAAAAAAAAAAAAAATTTAGCTTCTTAAATGTCAACATTTACTAAGGTTGGGTTGAACCAATAGCCTACTGATGTCTGTATTTAACCTCCTGCTGTGGCAAACAAGTAAAAGACAATATTTGGACATTTATATCAATAACAAGGCAACATCACAAATGTACTTGTCACTGTTGTAAAAAAAAAATAGGTAAAAACAGTGTATATCTGATAGATAACACATCTTTGTCTTTAATTGGCTCAGTGCAGTTGGCTTGCGTACATTCAGAATACTACATCCTGTACATACAACCACTTCCTGTCCAATGCTTTTCAGTTTAAAACAAAATAAATACTGTTTTGATCAGACATTTGTGGTGAATGTTACAGAAAACAGGTTAAAGACTTTACATATCAGAGGAATATTTCAATAGAGGACACTTGTGTGTTTAAAAAGAGACATGATTGTGTCTAAATGCTAACGCTAACAGGAAGTGGTCGTAAGTACAGAAGTTAGCCGTTTTGAACGTACACAAGCCAACTGAAATTCCGTGCAAACAGCCAATTGGAACTGACATGTTGCTCATGTTTCTATTGAATAAACCTAAAACCCTTGTGATTTTGCTTCTAGAATGGTCACTATTATTATTCTTTTGTATTTGCGGTTATATTAGGGCTTGAATAATCACGCTTATCGATGAACATCCGTAGCACACGCACCGCTCAGTGTTTCCTTTCAGAGAGACAAGGTGAGTCTCTTTTGTTTGGCGTAGTTTTAGCTCAGAATCCCTCGTCTGATGTCTGTCGCATTTGGAGCAAACTACTATGTCGCTATGGCAAAACAACTACACCACCGGATGTAGCGATCTGTGTGTCTAACAGAGACCTGAGACGCCCTATTGTTGGGTTAAACAAGTCTGAAAGAAACAAACTGACTGTAGTTGCAGCTATTTTCTTTTTAAATCAATTTGAATGTGGATCTTTTGGAGTCTGTCTACAAACCAAAATTCAAACAACTAAAGTGTTGATTGTCAATAATAAATTAGCGATCAATGGCAAAAGTCTAATACGTAATGTGAGTAAAATACAGCAGGAATGTTCACATTGGAATGGCTTTATAATCAACTCCTCCGTAGTCATGTGCCTGTGGATCCGTTTGGTTTCAAAGTGCTCAAAGACAGGCTCTCCTCTCCTGTTTGTTCCCTTTTCTTAGCCGCCCTTGTAGGAGAAAGGGCAGCTTGTCTAACACTACAGAATAATACAAAAATACTCCTTTTGTGATTGTACCAAAGTTAGAAAAATACACAGATAAAGCCAGGGTTAAGACTGAGTGTGCAGCGGGTTCTGGGTTCCTCACTTGAAGGCAGACTGGAGCTCTTTGAAGGCGGCTCGTCTCTGCTTCTGCTCCTGGGCCTGCTGCCTCTTGGACTCCTGCTCCTGTTTGATCTCGGCCTCGAAGCGGTTGGAATCGTTGATGGCGTGGACCTGGGAGAAAAGCATGACAGTGACTTCCACCAGCAGCTCACTCCCTCCTGGGTGAGGTTTAACTATTGCCATACATGTATTTTTGAAAGGAACACAAGGCTTACTTTAGCTTCAAAGAAGGTCTTGGCTCCTTTCACCCCCTCTGCAGACACATCGATCTCAGACAGACGAGCCAGGATGTCCAGACCACTGTCCTCGGCCAGCTCTCCCGCCGCAGCCTTCCTGAAGATCATCAGGAACTGTAGAGACACCACGAGGGTTAAAAAACATCTTAGCACAGGTTCATGAACACCCTCACCATGAACCAAGAGCACCTAACCAAACACCTCCTCATGAGCTGCTCACATATAATTAATCATAGTGATATTTGTCTTGTTGATTGTCAATAATAAATTAGCTACAATCAATCAATGACAAACTCTCGGATCGGACCATATCAACATCTCACAATCTCTCTGGGTGGAATTTGCGTGTTCTCCCCGTGTCACCTCTGGTTTTCTCCAACTGTTTAGGTTCATTGAGCATCACTGTAAATGTCCCTGTGAGTGAATGAGAGAGTGAATGGTTGTCTGTCTAACCCTGCAACCGTAATATACCTCAAGTATGCAGATGACACCGCAATCCTGGGCCTTCTCACAGACAACCATTCACTTCAGGAATATCAAAACTCAATCAAACAGTTTACCTTGTGGTGCCAAGAAAACCATCTTCAACTGAATCTTAACAAGACAAAAGAAATGCTTTTGGAGCCTCTATGCCTCAGAATCCTACCATCATCGAAAACACTGCAATAGAAACTGTGGAACATTTCAAATACCTCGGACTGACAATAGACAATAAATTCAGCTTCACTCAACACACACAGGACATTCAGAAGAAAAGTAATCAGACACTATCAGCTAACTAAAAGGATTAAATGTTTCACCTCCTCTCTTCCTTTTGTTGTCTAAAGTATTGTTCAGCCTATTCTGACAAATTGCGTAATACTGTATAACTGTATGCAGACAATAAACTAACATAACATAACACTACCAGGGTGTTCCCCCGCCTAAGGCCCAAAGTCACTAGGATAGGCTCCAGTCACCCACGACCCCTAACAGGATTAAGCGGTAGAACAAAATATATATAAAATTATTAGTTAAGACACACAGCCAGAACAAAGTGCCAAACTACTGCAGTGTTAAAATGCGAGTGTATGAAGTGGTCAACCATACGACGTTAGAAGGGACGATGGTTGAAGTGAGGAGAAAGAGACAGAAGGCTTGTGTTGTATGTGTGACATGAGCGGAGCATAGAAGAGGAGAAAGAAAGGAGCGTGGGAAAACGACGAGGAAGAGAAAGAAAAAGCACACACTTTATGTTATGGTTGCAGTGAGAAAGAGAGATGTTGGACGGGGAGGAACTGCTTCTGGTTCCCAGAGTCACAGTGTAAACATGTAACACATGACACATCATAATGTTATTGTTCTGTCATTAAAGAGAAACTAAACTCAGAATCAACTTTTTTTCACTGTCAGACTGTGTATATGGGGTCAAAATTGAATTATCTACTGTTTCCAGGCCTTTTTTGGACATTTTTGTGCAAACTCGTTCATTTTGGAGTTATGTGTGTAAAAACTGCAGCTGTACTGCACGATGGGTAAACACTGTCAGTGCATTTTCAGTTCCCTCTGACGTCACAGTGACTTGACGCGCAGACGAGCCGCCCAGATGATTTATCTAAACAACTCCCTCTGACACTGCTGCTGTGGAGAGTTGAAAAGAGATCACCCACTGTGTATTGACATTAGCCATCATTTGGCTCAGTTTGTTGAGCGAGTGGCTCGTTGTGCCACCACTAGTTCAACGATGCGCTGGTTCGAAACTCGTGCCTGTGTTTTTCATTTTCGATTTTCATTTTTAGAAAATACTCACATAACAGGCTCATGCGCTTATGTAGACTAAAGCAAAGGTTTCATACGTATGATTTGCAAAGCAAATATAAAAAAATCTTTACGTGCAAGTAAGCAAAGACTTGGTGCTGTTGCTGTACAGCTCCTCCGCTGCAAATCTCACGTCAGGACCAGGACCGCTGTTCATATTTGGTGCTGTCAATCAAGTCTGTTCACACCCACTGGGCGTCTCTTCAAAGGCCTCCGCCGGGCATCTCCCACTTTTGCGAGTCTGTTTGGGGTTCAGTTGTGGGCGGAGTTAGTCTCTGAAAGCGTGTTTAGCCTCACTTTAAAGAGCCACCGTTGAGTGAGTGGGCGGGGCAGGCTCAGACACTCACAGAATGATCAGGTTCCTGTCGGGTTCGGACATGCGCAGGGTCAGGTTGGATATTTTGGGCCTGATCTAAACTCTATAATACATTATGTTTGCAGGTAGAAGGATGTTTGGTTTGATAAAACAGGGCTCGCTGGAAGATAAAAGTTGAGAACCACTGTTAGGGCACAATCAGTGTTCAATATGAGGCTTTTATCTGCATCAGCTTACATATGTACACTTTATGTACTGCTAAGCTAAACTTTAGGCTCATTAACAACAACAGCTCTGAACACTCTCCCTCAGTGCGACTGCTCCTCACAGCAGCTCCTCACAGCAGCCCTCACAGCTCTCCCTCAGTGCGACTGCTCCTCACAGCTCTCTCCCCTCAGTGCGCCTCACCTCTCTGAAGCTCAGTTTGTTGTCCAGGTCCTCGTCCACCTCTTTCATCATGTTCTTCAGGCCCAGGTGAGTCTGAGGAGCTCCCAGCTTCTCCATCATCAGCTTCAGCTCCATCATGTCGATGTAGTTGTCTTTGCCTGTGTCAAACCTGGACAAACACACACATTTCATCAGAACAAAGCAGTGAATCAAATGCAAAGAATGGTTCAGCGATCCTAGGGCCTGAGATCTGGTATTTTGCAACTGTGAATGATCCCAGTTCCCAGGTGACTATGAAGATCATTTTTATATTGTAATTAAATGATACCAGCCTATTTTCTTTAAATTGCAGTCTGTCTAAAAGGGTCTAAAATTATAATTGATTCTGTTTGTGAGCCTTTGCAGCACAAACAATTGTCTGAACTCCCTAAAGCTGAGGTTTGGTCATTTTATGGAAAGGCCCCGACTGCCTGAGATTCCATCCCAGGACCTTCTTGCTATGAGGCCTGAGCAGAGGCGTAGCACCAAATTCTGGGCCCCAGGTACAGACTTTGTTGATGGGCCCCTAATACTGGACATCATCTTGTGTTTTAATTCTTTATTTCTATTAATTTGGCTTTTATTTCCTTCTAGAATGAGGCTGTAATTGTGTTTTTTGCTATGAGGGTAATTGCAGGTTTCTGCAGATCAAATTAACTGACTACAATACAAGACTTTTGTGTTTTTGTGTCAAAACTATTAGGGTGGAAGCACTGCATTCAAAACACCGTGAATGTGTATTTATGGACTTGACAATATTGTGTCAGACCCGGCTGTTTGTTCACCGAAATATGCAAACTCTTGCTTATAATACTAGAAGTTCTCCCTGTTATATTTGTTAAAGGGACCCTTGTTATGTTTAACAGTGTTCTCTCATCATTCGTCTACCTAAAGTTGTATTTGGATTGAGTCCTGCATGTCTGAGTATTCTTGTATTGTCCTGCAGCAGATGCTCTAGTGTTCAAAAAATCCCTGACTTCACCTACCACTTATGTCCGCCCACTTGTCTGTATTTACTTGTGATTACTCAAACATTCAGATTCTAAGTAAAACAGGTAGGGTTCCCACTTTCCAACAAAAAAAAAAAAAAAAATAGTAATGTTTTATTAAAGGATACATATTATGCATTTTTTGGTGTTGTTTTTTTCCTTCAAACCTGCTCCGAAGCACCTCCACTTGGGAATCTCATGCACCAGAACGAATAAAAAAGTCTAGTCACATAAGGGTTGTGTGTGTTTTCTACGTCAAAAATGGAGTTGGTGCTCTATTTACTCACTCCAAAGACAATTACCAAGGTTATGCAATCAAACTAATCTTGCCTGATATGCTAATCCTGCAGAAATGCTCAAAACGAGTCAGGACGATTAATGGACTTAAAAACAGTGCAGAATATCTCAGAGATCTATCTATGACATCACAAGATCTATCTATGACATCACACATCTATCTATGACATCACGCATCAATCTATGACATCACAAATCTATCTATGACATCACAATCTATCTATGACATCACAAATCTATCTATGACATCACACACATCTATCTATGTACATTTTGACATCACAATCTATCTATGACATCACACATCTATCTGACATCACAGATCTATCTATGACATCACAGATCTATGACATCACACATCTATCTGACATCACAGATCTATCTATGACATCACAGATCTATGACATCACAGATCTATGACATCACAGATCTATCTATGACATCACACATCTATCTATGACATCACACATCTATCTATGACATCACAGATCTGGGACCTTCAGAACAGTGTTTTTGGGGGAGCGAAACAAAACTTCAGCAGCATTTTTGGTGAGGAAGCAACTTTACAATAGGATTAAAAACTCAAAAAAGTTGATTTTGCATCATATGTGTCCTTTAAAGGTAAATTTTACTACGAAGTTCAGTTCTGCAGTTTTGAACAGGAAGTCGACCTCCTAATTTCTATTTCTAAGCTGTTTTAGATCATTTTTGTGTTTTGCAAATTGTGACATATTGACCTGCAAATGCCATAGTTTCTTCCTAAATACAGAAGGATTATTTGTTTATCAACAGGGCGATGTGCTGAAAGAGCCGCCGCCTATTGACACAAGCCATGGAGAAGAGTCAAGTTCTCACCGTAAAGGCAAAAGTTGGACATTTGTGAATGAAATTTGACCCTTCGACCCTTAAACGTTACATTTATTCAGTGTAAGTCATTGGCTGCAGGAGCTTTTGATTAGATCTCTGGATAGTTTGTCCATCTCGTTTCCGTCCCACATATCAGGTGAATGAATGACGTGGGCCTGAAGGATGAACCGAACAGCGACTGAGGCAACGCTTTTCACAAGACTGAACTCGCAGAGAAAGAATGCTGAACTCTGCAGGAACCTGTCCAGAATTCTCTCGTACGGAGCTGATCGGAGAAAAGACAAAACCAGCTCAAACCTCGTTACTTTACTGTCCCCAGAGGCAAGTGTTCCTTTTTTTACTCAAACCGAGACGGGAACAATCATGAGGCACTCCCACAGCAGCGTCTAATCTAATCTGTGTCAGACAACTCCACTTCCTGTTCCTCCAATCACAGAGCTCGGATGTAATCTGCTATTCACACTGTAAATGGGAAATGAAGTTAAAGGGAAGTTAAAGTGCACATTTTGAAACCAGCCCAGGAGCTTTTACAGTGAGAGAAAACAGAAACTGAACAGGTGAAGAAGAGAGAATATTCTATGAGTTATAGAAGTGGAGAGTTTGTGGCGTGATTATTGTGTCAAGCCGATGGAAATTACAGTTTGAAATGTTTGACTTTGCACTGAATATTGGTCGGGCAACACTGTGGCACAGTGGTTAGTGCAGGAGTGTGGAACTTATTTTTCTTTGTGCGATAGAGTGTTCATCTAAATGTAATTATTAGGGATATCAGAGAGCTCCATGACTTCTTAAAAAGTAGAAAATGGACTTTACTCAATGAAAAATGCTGAAGAGAATTTTTAAAGGTTGTATGGAGGATTTTCCAAAATAGTTTGTTGTCAGTCTTGGTCAAAAACAGTTGCATAGATTTGTAACAGCCTTGTACTTATGCTAAACAAAAAAGAATTATAAAATATATAAACTCTGGACATGATGAGGCCAGTAAAACGTTGACCAATAGATAACGAGGTACCTCGTTATCTATTGGCCTGTGAACCTGTCAAGCAAACCCTCAGTGTTCCTAAGTAACTCATTGGCCCAGTTACAGTGAAGGGCGTGGCCCTGGGAGGAGAAACACATGAGCATCATTTGAAAACAGCAAACAGTTGTAGGATTTGAAAAATCCTCCAAACAACCTTTAAAGCCCAAGTAATTAAAGGACACCTAGTGTGATTTTTCCGTATAGAAGGATTAACAGGTTGATGTGACTTTCTGCTCTACTGCGCCTGCCCCTGCAGAAAGAGATGATGGCTGAGAGCAGCTGTTTGGATCAGGTCTGAACCGGTCTGACAGACGTCTGTCTCACTGTAACGTGTTTGAGTCGTGAAGACGAATTTCATTCACAAATGTTGATTTAGCAGCAGAACGTTTGTTTTCTCACAGATAAACTCTTGAAGCTGATAAACCGCCCTGGCTTGAGTTGCTGCTAGTGTTTGTATCAATCAGCGGCGGCTCTGTCACTCCTCAGTCTGAGTCAGAGCAGAATTGAGTCAAAAGTTGATGTATGCATGCCCAGAAGCTTTTGCGCAGACGCGTTAACGCTAGTGTTTGACTACGACAACACCTACGAGGACAAACACACTGTGCTAGATTTATCATTTACTTTTTAAATATGTTTATTTAAGGTTACACATGAGCCTAACATTTGTGAAAACACAATATTTAACTGTTCTTAATATTATGCAAACAGCTCAGAGCAGTGACACTTCGAGGTCACTCATGTTAGTGTTAAGTTGAATGTTTTTTATGAGTGTAGAAAGTATGAGATTTCACAAGACTTTTGCAAAAATAAACGTTATTAAACTTTCTTATCAGACATGTTTTAATCTCATATGAGGAGATCTAAGGTTACAACTGACACAAACATGTTTAACCCTTTCTGTCCGTTTAAACAATGAAGCCAACAACTAGCATTAATGACTCAGATTGGGGAATGACAGGCTCTTTCTGCTGTCAGGCTGCTGAGCATTCTTGTGTTCAGAAACAAACAAACCCTCTGTAGACTATATATAAAATACATTTCCTCTAAGTATTTTCAAAGTTCTGCTTCTGAGACAAATAACTTCAAAATGTCCTCATGTCTGTGGCCTGCATGAGATTCAGATCCTCTAATGAGAGTTCTACAGTGAATGATTGATTCTCTTCTCACTCTGTGGTGATAAACTGCTGTTGTAGCAGAATTGTCCTGGGACAGATCAGTGCTGGAAGTGAACTGGGATGCACTGGTACTCAGCTGCTCTTTAAATGGTCAGCACGTTCTTCTCATTCATTTTAATTAGATCAGGATTCTAAATGAAAATGACCAGTAGTGTTATGTCTACTCCTCGCGGGAACGCAAAACTGGAATTTGCAAATATTATTCACAGGATGACTTTATATTCTACATACTGCATCACTTTTGCAAAAATGACGACAAACAAAGCCACAGACAAAGCATTTTACAATTTTTTCCAATATGTAGCAAATCAGTTGTTGTTGTTAATGAGGTGATCCTGAAACCTGTGAGTTTATTAAACCCACCTCAAAACTTGGAGAGTCTAAGGACAGAAGGAGAGTCTAAGGACAGAAGGAGGGTCTAAGGACAGAAGGAGGGTCTAAGGACAGAAGGAGGGTCTAAGGACAGAAGGAGGGTCTAAGGACAGAAGGAGGGTCTAAGGACAGAAGGAGGGACTAAGGACAGAAGGAGGGTCTAAGGACAGAAGGAGGGTCTAAGGACAGAAGGAGGGTCTAAGGACAGAAGGAGGGACTAAGGACAGAAGGAGGGTCTAAGGACAGAAGGAGGGTCTAAGGACAGAAGGAGGGTCTAAGGACAGAAGGAGGGTCTAAGGACAGAAGGAGAGTCTAAGGACAGAAGGAGAGTCTAAGGACAGAAGGAGGGACTAAGGACAGAAGGAGGGTCTAAGGACAGAAGGAGGGACAAAGGACAGAACAGTCACTCAAACACACGTCACTGTTCATACCAGACAGTGTGAGTGAAGTATCTTATCTAAAGACAATAGTTTGCATCTCCCATCCGAGTCCTGACCAGGAACTGTCCTGCTTCGCTTCAGAGATTTGACGAGAACAGGCTTTGATAAACCGGTACGACCTGCAACTTCACATTTTGGGGAAAGCAGGAAGAAACAGCACTAAACTAACTACAATAAACTGAATCAAGACCAAACGATATACGACGAGTATCACGCATAGAAAAAAGCTAATTAAATAGAGATGTATTGTGATTTTTCTGTATAGTTAGGAAGAAACTATGGCTTAAGTAGATCAATAAATCACATTTTGTTGATTGTAAAACACAAAAATGATGTAATACGGGTTAGAAATGGTAAGCTCCACCTCTTCACTGTAAAATTTAAAGTGAATAGGCCAGTGTTTTAAAAAATTCCTAATTGAATTTTTGAGTAATCACAAATAAATACAGACAAGTGGGCGGGGATAGGTGGTAGGTGAAGACAGGGATTTTCTGAGAACTGGAGCATCAGTAGCAGAACATTCCTCAAACATGTAGGATACAACTTTGGTAAACTAACGATAAGAAAACACTGTTGTAACATAAGTCTTCTTTAAAAAGTCTAATTTGAAAATGTGAACTAAGGGAACAAGTCATATTTTGCAGTTTTGTGAGAAATTGTGTTCACGTGACAACACATTATAAACTGTGGGCCAGACATGTCCAAACTGCGGCCTGGGGAACAAAAGCGGCCCTTTGACAATATGTTGTTGGCCCTCAGACTCTCAGAAAATTGGGTCAAATTACACAAATGTAGGCTTTTACTTTTTATTGTCAAACAGAAACCTTCTGTTATCATAATAGTTAAGATAAGATAAGATAAGATAAGATAATACTTTATTGATCCCTCGAGAGGGAAATTCATTCTCTGCATTTGACCCATCCTGCAGAGCCGCTGGGGCGTCTGTCAGGAGCAGTGTGCTGCCGCTGAACGGCGCTATTAGTTATTAGTTACAACAACCAAGTAAGGTCTTGTGTTGTACTGGCTCCAGTCAACACATTTTTTTTTTTTAAAGAATTCGCTTAATCTCCATGTTTTTTTTGTTTGTTTGTTTTTTTGTGGCTCTCTGCATTTTTCAAAAAGCAGCCCTCTATAAAAAGTTTGGACACCCCTGCTGTAGCTGTAGGCCAATAATATTTAAAGGACCTACTATGTCAAATTCACTTTTCTAAGTTTTTAACCTTGTTATAATGGCCTTCCTTCATCATTAGTTTACTCAAAGTTATATTTGAATTGATTCATGCATGTTGGTGTGTTGTTCTTCAGCTGGAGCTCAAGTGCTCAGAAATCCCTGTTCTCACCTACCACCTATCCCCTCCCACTTGTCTGTATTTACTTGTTATAATTCAAAAGATTAAAACTCAAAGTGAAGCTTATGGTTCAAAACTGTCCCATATACACTTTCCAACAATAATAATTTGTTATTTAAAATCTGTTGCTTTTGAAGTTACATTTTAAACTGAAGAGGCGGGCTTATCAGTTCTGCAGTTTTAAACAGGAAGTCAGTAGAGCTGTTTCTATTTTTAAGCTGTTTTAGATCAACTTTGTTTTTTACAATGAACAAAAGGTAAATTACTGATCTGTATTGACCCTATTTTGTCCCGCCTACTTTCTAGGACATGCACTTCCTGTTTAGCTGCATTTAGCCTGTAGATTTCAGTCGATGGTTTATTTTAACTGTCATTATATGTAATTAAAATTGCCCCACAACATAGACAAACAAACACGTTAGCTACCTTAACAGAGCTAAACAGGAAGTGCATTTCCAAGCCAAGTGGGCGGGACAAAATAGGGTCAATATGTTTTAGTTTATTACTAAATATTAAAATAAAACACAATAGGTCCCCTTTAATAGAGATTAGGACCAAGCAGGTAAAATTCAGTGTAACACAAAAGTGAATGGGTTATCAAATTCTACAGAGTGAATGCAACCTGTTGACGTCAGCTAAAAAGTTGCAAAACACATTTCTGTTGGATTGATCAAATATTTTTCAAATATCGTTATGGAGATATTCTTTGTTGTCAGTATCGCACAGCTCTAGCTCTAGAGTGTATTTCTCAAGTTTAAAACCTTGTTACATTAGAAAACTTTTAAGCCAAATTATAACGTGGTCGCTAAGCAACTTCCTAGTGTGATGTCATCAATCATAAACAGGAAGTACATTTTAATCCTATAAAAAACGGCTAAACCGAGATGAAATGTGCCAAACGCTTAGTCAAACCTTAAATATAATGATCTAGCTTAATTTTGAGTAGTTTTACGTTAAAACAACAGTTATCAATGAAGAAGTAGATGGATATCAGTTTATATGGGAGTACTTTACGCACACACATGCCCACTCACGTCCCCTTTTACGCACAGCAGGTCCACACACTCACGTCTTAAACATCTTCTCCATGTCTTTGATCTGTTTGCGGGAGAACTCCTTGAACTCGGTGTACGGGTTGAACACTTTGCTCATGTGCACCTCACCGCGGCCCTCGTTCAGCTCCCGCGCCGCTGAAGTTTGGCCCCCAGCTCCGAGTCGGCGTTGTCGGTGCTGGGCTTGTCCTCCTGCTCCTTCTCCTGCCCGTCGCCGCTGTTCGCCAGGTCCACCGCCACGGGCTCCGCGCCGCCGTCCTCGATGAGCAGCCTCCGGTTCAGCTTGGAGGAGAGTTCGTCCGTGGCCATGGTCGCGCGTGGGGGGAAAGTTTGGAGACGCGGTGATTTGACAGGAGCGTGGAGGAGATGGAGACAGCACGGACCAGAGCGCACTCGTTCCTCCTTCCTCTTCCTCTTCTGAAGGCTGTGGCACTCAGCTCTTCTTTGGGGTTTCTGGAGGAGTTTTCTGTCGGGCTAATTTACCGCCGCCTGCTGGTTACCTGTGCACGCGGCTTTTACGCACGACCGGCCACGCAAGATACAGGTCAGAACTGTGCATGAGGGATAAAAAAACTATTATATATATATTTTTAAAGGAGAGATGATACTTATAGGCTACATGTGTATTAGCAAAATAAACTATAACATGTCTCATACATTAGTGTTATGCCATAGCCTACTAAAAATGAGAGTCAGTGAAGAGAAAGGACATTTTCTCCGGTACGAGCTCAAAGTCTGAGTAGTTCTCAGACTGTATAAACAGTAGAACTACGGAAGCTCAGTGCTGCCAGTTGCATCACACAGTTTCATGTTAAAGTGCCCATGACAGGTTGAACTACTCATTTCACAAAGACATAGTAAAGATCATTATTTAACGGTCTACTCAACATTGTTTTAAATTTTATTCCTGTTTGGTCATTTTTCAGCATCAAAAATGTACTTCCTGTTTATCAATGATGACATCACGATAGGTAGTTGCTTAGCGACCATGTAATAAATTGGGCCAAAACTCTTCAAATGTAACTTTTTTTTTAACTCGAAACCATAAAAATACACTAGAACTCACTTTTTTGTTAAACGTGAGTTTACAGAGCCATAAAAATCAGTTTCTTGTGAGAAAATGTAAAATGTCTTTGTCTCCCCAGTGTGATGTCATCAGTTTAGAACTCTGCTCTACTTCCTGGTCTTTTCAACAGATTTTCACATTTTTCTCCACAAACTTGTTAACATAAAACTATCATTTATAATTACAACAGGTGTTACTCTACCAAAATAAATCAAAATTGAAAAATTTTCAAACCTGTCATACGCACTTTAACTATCAGTAACATGAGACAAAAAAAATGGCGGGAAAGAGTTATCAGGTAATAACATTATATACATCTAAAAAAAATAAAAATAAAAAAATTACTTGATACTATCACGTTTTTGCCTGATAAGTTTCCTATCCATTTTTCTATCATGTTATTACCTGTGTGAGACAACTGAAAATAAATACATTAATTAATATATAAATAAAGTAGCAGTACTGAGCTTCGTATTATTAATATATAAAAGTCATGTATTAAAAAAAAAAAATCTCCAAACAGTTTGGATGGAAAATGTGACAGCATTGGCTGAAATCCATAAAGCAAGCTATTTTAATATTTACATTTTTTAAGTTGTCCCACCCACTTTTCTGTGCACTTCCTGTTTAGCTCTGTTAAGGTAGATAACATGTTTGTTTGTTTGTTTTGTTTGTTTGTTTGTCTTGTGGGCCAATTTCAAACAGATGTAATGACTGAATTCTACAGGCTAACAGCAGCTCAGCTAAACAGGAAGTGCACTTTCTAGAAAAGTGGGCAGGACAAAAAAGGTCATTAAGCTTTTGAATATATGATTTGGTTAATTTATAGTAATCTTTAGTGATCACAGCTGCAGTAAGTCAGTCAAAAAACAAATATATAGACAAATATCTATTGTCATAAATGTTCTGAGGGCCAGATAAAAACACATCTGGTTTGCCCAGGCCAGCTCTAAAGGAAGTTTAAACAGGCTTAATCAACTAAAAGCCCGGGGACAAAATCGTCTCTCTGAAGTTTTGATCTGGCCCTAAGCTCATTTTCCACATATTACTAACATATTTTGTAATATTTCCTGTTTTAATTGTGTTGCTATGTGTTTTTAGTCCAGGTGTAATTCTGCTATAGCGCTTGCTTGGTTCTTGTTTTGACTTGGTTTAATGCTGGGACACTCCAGATTAAGATTTGGTTATATAGTCTAATAATCCTTGACTCATTTTGGTTCAGCGCTAATTTGGAAAATTTGTAGAGCAATAAAAAGTAACAGATTATAACTCCTGAAGTTGAGGATGTTGAACAACCCAGCTCAGAGGCCAAGAAAAAATCTTTTTTAGTGGACGTTCGATTGATGGAATGCAAACTAGGGGTGATTAAAAGTAAGATAGATTGCTGCATATTTCATATAAAGTGAACAATAATCTTTGAAAACTTATCTGCCACAAAACGTAGAGCCTAAAATATTTAAAGAATGTGTTTTCTGCATCTGACCAAAAGCACATAAACACTCACAGGTCAGGTGGACAAGCTCTGCCCAAGAAAAAACCTCCCACTGAACTGCCCCACGTGCTCGTCAAAGCAGCACAAAGCTTCAGGAGCAGCAGGCAGCAGTTTCCTAGTGTCCAGATGAAGCTAAGACTCCAATACCTGGGCTACGTTTGGGGATTTGCAGTAGAGCTGGGCACCGTGAGCTCATCTCTTTGACAAGCTCCTTTTTTGATGAAATGGTCATATCGTGATTACCTGTTATGAATGTGGAAAAAGAATAAACACACAATGTTTAAATTATTAGATAAAAATGTTTTACAGAAGTGCTGAGGTTGTTTGTTTTGGGAGTTTTTTTTTTTTAAAGCCTGGTTGCTTGTTTCTCTCTGAAAATCTGGCAAAACTGGTCAGCAAATCAAGATCAGAAAAAGAGAAGGCGACACAGGAGAACTTCAAGTCAGCAATATCCGACCACTGCAAAAGAGAAAATCACATCATGGACTGGGACAGCGCAAAAATAATTGGAACAGAGGAACAAAAATAAAAAAGATGGATACGAGAGGCTATTGAGATCAGGAAGAGGAGCACACGGACCATCAACAGAGACGAAGGAGCTTTCAACTTAACTCACACATGGGACTCACTTCTCCAGAGACCACCAGGCGATGGCAGGCGTGGTCAGTTGGACAGATCCTCGGAACATCCTTAAGAGACACGTCACAACATCGACGCCTCCTCTGACGAAGGCAGAAGTACTGCCGCCGAAACTGTCAGGTACAAGCTTATTACAACTGCTGTGAGGGATATAGCCAGTTGTAGTGAAGTGGAAACCTCAAAGACAACAGAAAAAAAAGTCTAAAGAATCGTGGATAAAAAAACATAATCTGGCTCTAAGAAAATCATGATTTAAATTTTGGTCATATCGCCCAGCCCTAATTCACAGTAGCTCTAACAAAGAACATTTTAGCATGTCAGCCCTACTGGAGAGTTCAGCTTCTCTTCCAGCAACTTAATTCAGGAGAAGGGCTTATTATCTGTGTCAGGCCGGTGTGGGGTTAGGAACGAGAAAATACCACTGAATTAAAAAAGTTTAATATGTAGTTCTAGAGTAATGGATCTGCTCACAAAGCATAATGTACCAGTACAATGTTCATTATTAAACTGGACACATCTCCACTCAGATCAGACAGCATTCTCTCCTACAGAACACTTGAACATTGAGAATAATGTCACAGTCCAAAAGCTACAGTCCACAGTGAGCTCCGAGCCGTGTCCACTGTGTGTCCACTGTCCACTGTCTGTGTCCACTGTCATTGTCCGGCTGAGCACACTGGTCCACAGCTCCGCTCCAGCACCCAAAGAGGCCCAGAGGAACAAGAAGAGGAGCGCAGGATGAAGACTAACGTTTAAAATGAGAACACAGCACTTAAACTTGACAGGTTTTCCTCTACAACGGGGAAGTAATCAGGCACCAAAGTGAACGTGTTTGTATTGTTTTAACCAAAAGTGAAAGTCTTTTCAAATAAATATCTAAAATATAATGTGGAGAAGAATAAAACAATGATTGAACAACACTTTCAGTGTATCTCCTGCAAAGGCTGCCCTTGTGAGACTGGAGCAGAGTGGACCTCTTCTTCACTAACACAGTGGACACATGCAGTAAACACATGTGCACAGGTACGGTCAGGGACACAGCTCTACCATCGAGAGGAGCACAGTTCTCCTGTCACCAGGTTCCCCAGTAGTTTGCGTCTGCCGGCCTGGTAATCCTCCTCATCCACATTGACGAGCAGCTTGATGGCCTCGTGGCCCACAGCCTGTTTGAGAGAATCGGTGATGAAGACTCCTTTGAGAGCCTCCAGTAAAGAGCCGTTGATGTAGTCTCTCCAGAAGGCGTCCAGGTAGGTGAGCTCCGAGAACTTGATGTCACAGATGATGGAGCCCAGGTCTCTAGACTTGAGGATGGTGTTGGCCTGGTTGAAGCGCTCAAACTGTCGTTCCACTGCCTCCTGTTTGTTAGAGAAGACGTTCCCCTGCAGGGCGGACTCGTGCTGGCAGTACTCAGCTCGCACACGCAGTCGGATGTCTGGAGCAGAACACTGGTCAGACAGGGACAGCACAATACATATGTCTACGCTAAACTTTAGAGTCCATGCTTACCACAGGTCTGCTTCTCTTTACAGTCGGCCACACACTGGCTCCTCTTACGCTTGTGTGTGGGGGATGTTCGGGCTGGTTTACTCACAGTGGGCCCCACCTGAGAGGGCCCCACATGTGGCCCTGCAGGTGGGCAACAGATCAGCGGCTGTGGGGCTAAACAGAGACACACAAAATTAATTTAATAAGTATGCATGTTTTATAGAATATAAAAAAAAATAATAATGATGTCTTTTAAACAATATCTTTTGGGGATGTCAAAACACAAAGGGCCACACCTGCTTTTCTTTGGCCTGAAGGGCTCCGACTCTGCACACTGACTTTGGACGACTCCTCCAGGTACTTATCCACCGGGTCGGGACACACTGATAAACAAACACAAAAAAGCACGTTAGAAGAATAAGATTTCGTCTCAATATCAATGTCAAATCAAACTGCTTCTGGGACTTCAGCAAGGTAGTGCTACTAAACCACATTTAGTGTTTTATGTTTTTAGCATGTTTTGTATTTGTACAGTTTGATTATTGTGATCTTTCCTCACAAGCTTATAAGAGACCATTTATAGTCCCTCCTTCTCAAACCATGTGTTCATAATCCATACAGACAGTTGCTCTGTGCTCATGCTCTCACCGGCCTGGCGTTTCCTCAGGCTCACGTAGGGCAGCAGGTCGTGGCGTGTGATGATCCGCAGTAGCTGCAGCACATGTCTGAAGTTCGACTCATCACACCGGCCCTGTCGCTCCAGAGCCAGCAGGAAGTCCCGCCCACACCTGATGCCACCTCTCTCATATTCATCAATCACGTCCACAAACAGGAAGGAGAGCACGCGCACGTCACGATGCGTGAGTTGGGAGCCCACAATGTCAAACATGTGGTGCAGTGAGTAGAGTCCGAATGAGTTGTCCACTGCCTCCTCAGGCCAGGGCTCAGAGCATCGCGGCCGCTTGGCACAAGGCGGAGCAGAGGGCGAGACGCTCTCTGGGGATGAAGGCATGATGGCAGCTTCCAGCGCCAGTGGTGAAGAGTTTGAAGATACGTCCTAACACTGGTGTGGGCGCCGGGACGCGCTCAGCAGAGCTGCTGATGAGAGACATGAAGAAGTCAGTCTTAACATGCAAAATATAAAGCATTACAATACGATCTAAAGCAGAGCTGGAGACACTTCACAAAAATAAAATGTATTTCAACAAGACAGGCAAACAGGTCTATACTGACTGTATTCACAATGTTTTGTGTTCTTCTTTTTATTGTTGTTTTAGAGAAATGACATTGCTTATTTTTCAGAATATATTCATGTTTCATACAGAGACATGAAACAAAACAAGAAGACACGACAATAGTAGCTAATGTTACTGTGGCCACAATACGGATCCTTGTGTGTGCGAGTCAGTGCCCACATGGCTCTGCCCAGTGTCCAGCCCAGCATCACACACATGTGGACGAGGTAGCCTGATACGTGCCTGAGCCTATGCAGCAGAGCAGAGACAGAAGACAACAACAAATACAGTCTCAAACACGTTAGGATCGGAAAACTAGCGCGTCTACAAAAGGGAAACAAAACCGTCTGACATTTGTAGAGGCTAACGTTAACGTACGCTGCTAAAACACCATCTCTGCGCGTAAACAAAGCACTGCCAGTTGACGGGCTTTTGTAAGCTGTCTTGTGACGGCTGATCAAATGCGTAAAAACATATCCCACTAATTGTTTTTCTTGTTTTATTTACCTTTCTCCTGTGTTGTCTTTCTCGGTCCCTCAGCAGCAGCACACAGACTAACGGGGCTAGCAGGTCCCAGGCTAACACCGCTGTGCCACTCACTGTCGCGACATAGCTGACATGTCTGTTTTACTTTAGACTAGTCCTGTTGAAACGGGCCTGTACGCGCACATAAAAGACCGTTCGTGTGAAATATGTACAACGTTTGGCCTCTGCTGTCGTGGGAAAAGCTAAAATACACTGGTCAGCAGCGAACACACTCGCAATAAAATAAGTGCATTTCCGTTTTACGCAGCGCAAACATCCGGAGCGCACTGCTGTGGAGAGGTGTGGGGCCCCGTGTGGCAAACCACAGCAGTGCACAGACAAAGGAGAACATAAACAAATAAAATATTAGAACACACAATAGAGTTTTCATGGCCTAAACTTTTAGTCCACACCATCAACCATAAAAACCACATGAAACACATGTTAGGGTCACTTTACATTTACATTAGTCGTTAACATTTTGTGATTTTATGTTATTTTTTGTTATTTTTATACAATTAATGATTGTTTAATACTAATTGGATTGTTTAATAGTAATTTAAATACTATTATTAAATCTAATAATAATAATAATAATAGGCCTAATGTTTTTATTATTATTATTATTATTATTATTATTATTATTATTATTATTATTATTATTAGTTGTAGTAGTAGTAGTAGTAGTAGTAGTAGTAGTAGTAGTAGTAGTAGTAGTAGTACTAATTATCAGTAATGTTTTATGTAACATTGTAACATTGCGTTATCATAAATTCAGCTGCAGTACCATTCACTGCCTGTTGGGGGCAGTATGACTGCAGCAGCACAGCTGAAAGGGGCGTGCTAATGCTGTTAATGCTAATGCTAATGCTAGTTTAGCTCGTTAGTCTGATGTATGTGGACTACAGGACTTGTGCGCCTGAGACTTTGTTACTCTTCTGTGTGTGAGCTTTTCTGACTGTGAAGTGAACGTTAGCTTCAGAAGACCAGCTCTGTGCGGCTGAAGGCTGGTACAGTTTGTATTCAGAGTTAAAGAGCTTCTCCGGGACGCGGAGGAGAACCAGAGGACGCGGGTCAGCTCTAGTCTGCCCTGTCCAGGGCTCGAGCTCAGGTGGACGGTTACACAAAAGCAGCGACATGACCGTGAAGCTCCGCTGAGGAACGAGCACATCTACGGTGAGTAAAGCTCTAATGTACCTGGCACAGAAATGGGCTTAAGAGCTCCACGGCACCCCGGGGTGTTACAGGCAGAGTATGAGACCTGTGCTTTAGCTGTGCCCGTGTCCTTTTACTGTGACACTGAGTGCTTTCACTTTTACTGTGATAATGAATATTACAGTTATGTACGCAGCAGAGCAGAACTAACCAGGGCCCCGAGGAGCCAGACTGGTCCTTACCCCGGGCCCCTGGCACTCCTCTGCTGTCAGCGGTGCCAGTGTAAGTAAATACTCCAGAGATGATGGCATGAGCACGGCCATAGAGCAGAGAGGCCCACGACCTTTCCTCTTCTCAACTGGGACTTTCCATTGTTGATATGTTATCATGAGGCTGTGTCTGTGTCTGTCGTTTCTATGATACCAGCTATTTGTCTGGCTGCTCACAGTCACACAGGTGCACACAGAAACCAAGAGGCTTTCTGAAAACGTGTTCCGTTTGGTTATAAGACGCAATAATGTAATGACGACGATGTATTCAGTTTGCATTATAATGGTAACTATTTAGTCCCCTAGATGAGTAACCCTAATAATGTTTTATTACAATCAGTGCAGATTTACAGCATGTTTTCTTGTCATTTCTCTGATAATTATTTTACTTAACAAAGATTTTAAAAAATTAAAGCTACTCAAAACTGAAAACAGTTTCTTTCAAATATTTTTTTATATTGTATGGTTGAACTGCACCTTTAGATAAAGCTCAAATACAGAACTTTTTCTCATATTATGTTTTGGTTTGCATTTGATTGATTCCATATTAACACTCCTCCCTGCCCTGCTGTGACCAAATGTCTGTTGTGTCTGCCAGTGCCATGTCTGTGGTGTTCCCACGAGCCAGTGTCAGCGCCGCACACAGTAAGAAGGACAAGCGACTGATGGCTGAGGTGAACGCGTCGCCCCTCAAGCACTTTGTCACTGCCAAGAAGAAGATCAACGGCATCTTCGAGCAGCTTGGGGCCTACATCAAGGAGAGCTCGGTGTTTTTAGAAGGTAACAGTCGACTGCAAAGTCTGCGTTTTCTGAGGCTCAAAAGGAGAGATTTACTAAACAGGAATAATCAAACAATTGTGATGTTTGTTGTTTTTTGCAGAGACCTATAAAAATGAGGAGTTGGACCCGGTCACAACAGAGGAGCAGGTGCAGGAGGTGTTTGGGTTCCAGAGTAAAGCAGCGGGCATCGTGGAGGTCTTGGCTCGCAGGCACATGAAAGTGGTCTTTTTCGGCAGGTACGCCTGAAACACAGTCTGCTGCCGTTCTTGAAAGCACACACTGTACCTGTTATCTGTTCTTATTGATCCACTACTCAAATAAACCTTTTACATTTGATAATGTACCAAAAAATAGGAAAAGAACTATTTAATGTACTTTTTTTTTCACGTGTTTGGCTCACTTTCCATAGAAAAGCTGCTATTTCAGATGTGTTCTTCACATTATGGCATAGAACATGATTGTTCATGTTCCAAAGTATAATTTCAACTAATGTCAATTTATTACTTTGGATTAATCAATTAGTTGTTTATGTCTCAAAAGGCTGGCAATATGTCTTTTTTAAAATAAGTCTGACCAAAAACAATGTTGAATTCACTATTATCTGTCTTGTTCAATAAACAATGATTTTACTTCTACTACTAGTTAAAAAGAGTCATTAAAAAAACAAGATATGTTTTTATTGAAATGTCCTTATGTTCCTAATTCATAAATTACATTATTTTCCTTTTTTTTTCCTTAAAAAGTATTCTTACATACTGTATGCTTAGTGCAGGGGTGTCAAACTGAAATGGAGCTGGGGCCTGAAAGAATCAAAGTCAAAACTGGTCAAGGGCCATATTTTAAAATACAGAAGTCACTCACTATGTTATATTCTATATAAAGATCCATATTAGGCTGTGTAAAGCGTATTGTAGCTCATATTCTAATACTTCCATATCATTTGTTATATGTTTTACATCAAACGCACACAAGTGATAGTAATTAGTAATTTGCAGTATTCTAGTTTTATAGTTACATCTCAACAATATGATTTTTTGCCTGCTATAAATAATAATCAGAAATGATCCTGGGGCCACATAAAATCATCTGGAGGACCTCATCATTCAGTCATTCTGTGGGTGAATAGTCAAATGCACAATCTCATTGAGATGTAATGTTAAAACATAGTTTGGAGTATTCCTCATTGATTTACATCAGTTTCAAGCCATTCTGTAGAATATTAAAGCTAAAGGTAAGAGATAACATGTCTATTGAAACAAGTGAGAAGACGCTCTAGGACAGGGGTTCTTAACCTTTCTGAACTTGAGGCCCGAATATTCATGTAGAGAGTAACCTGGGGCCCAATCTCATGTTAAATGTATTGTGTTTTACTGATTTTGTGGCCCTCAAGGAGGTGCTCGCGGCCCAACTTTGGGCCCCGGCCCTATGGTTAAGAATCTCTAGGACACAAAAGATCTAAATAGATATTTTGTCATGTTTTTAGTCTAATATAAACAAAGTAAAAATGTAAAGCTTTTGTTCAAGTGTGTTTTTTCCCTAAGAATTTACACTGTGTATCTTTTAACAAAATGAATAATTGGTTACTAAATTAGTTGACGATTGTTGAAATAATTCTATGGATTTGTTGCAATTAACTCATTTAACGTGTTGCATTTATAATTTTAACTTAATTTTCTATTGAATTGTGTAATTGCGTTTTCACTTCTAGAAAGTTACTTTAGGTCACGTGCCATTCAACGTCCAACAGTAATAATGTTATTGTTTCAGACATCATGTTAACACGTGTGTACACCTGCCTGCACCGTTTGCCCCACAGGACCAGTAATGGAAAGAGCTCCGTGATCAACGCCATGCTGTGTGACAAGGTGCTGCCCTCAGGGATCGGACACACCACCAACTGTTTCCTGCGTGTGGAGGGAACGGACGGAGCAGAGGCCTTCATCCTGACAGAGGGGTCCGAGGAGCGCAAGAGCATCAAAGTAACACTCAGCTAATGTTTTATTTACCGTATGTTTGCTCTATAATGCTCGGGATTGCGACATCACGCAACAGTAGAATGTTCAGTTGGTCTAATGTTAAACAACTGAAGATTTTGAACCACTAAATACTGACTAAATAGCATTAATTAAAGAACGTTCTGACACTACAGACTCAGATAAATTTACCAGTAGTGGCCCAGTGTTTTTTGGGTTGTTTCACACCTGTTTTCTTTACTTTTTCAAATTGTTTTGGCTAAGGTCTTCCTATGAGTTCTGACAACCTGACAAGAAACATGGTGCATTTGTCATTATTTCCATGGCAACTGCTGTGGAAGATCTCCCTGGTTCTCAGATCCACAATGCAGATGTTTTCAGTCTAAAAGGCACATCTGTAACTTAAAATGTGACAAAATGTCTTAACTTTGTAGTTTATAAAGCTGCCGAAATGGATTTTGTGTAGGCTAGGCTTTATACTCATGACTCACATACTTGTAGAACTTTTAATATACTGTAATTTATGGATTATAAGCCGCCACTTTTTTCGTGAGCTTTGAATTATGCGGCTTATAAGGCAATGCAGCAAAAATATAGATTCTCATAGACTTACTATTAACAAGTGTGGCTTATATATGTACTTTATCATTTTTTTGTCGGTTCCGCCTATATTCAGGTGCGCTCAATAGTGCAGAAATTTTTCCAAACCTCAATGGAGTTCCATTGAGCACACCTAAATCTAAGAGTACATATATTGGTCTCACTTGTTTATAGTCTAAGACAGGGCTATTCGATTCTATTTACCAGTGGGCCATATTTGTCAGAGAGCTGTGGTTTAAGTGTCGGACTACAAAAATGAACCACAAATGTCTTTTACATCCACTCACAAACTACTCGCTTTTACCATTTATTAAAAATTTGCTATTTTCACTGACATCAATACAAAAACCGGACAAAGTCAAAACTAATTCAGTGTAACAGCAACAACCACAGTTAAATCAGTGCAGCGGTGAGACTAGTTTGCAAACTAAAGCTAAGTCTGCATTTAAATTACATCCCAAGTAAATCCAAGACTAAACTTAGTCTACATCTAGATTACATCAGAGGTAAAACCAAGACCAAACTTAGTCTACATTTAGATTACATCAGAGGTAAAACCAAGACTAAACTTAGTCTACATTTAGATTACATCAGAGGTAAACCAAGACCAAACTTAGTCTACATTTAGATTACATCAGATGTAAAACCAAGACTAAACTTAGTCTGCATTTAAATTACATCAGATGTAAAACCAAGACTAAACTTAGTCTACATTTAGATTACATCAGAGGTAAAACCAAGACCAAACTTAGTCTACATTTAGATTACATCAGATGTAAAACCAAGACTAAACTTAGTCTGCATTTAAATTACATCAGATGTAAAACCAAGACTAAACTTAGTCTACATTTAGATTACATCAGAGGTAAAACCAAGACTAAACTTAGTCTACATCTAGATTACATCAGAGGTAAAACCAAGACTAAACTTAGTCTACATTTAGATTACATCAGAGGTAAAACCAAGACTAAACTTAGTCTACATTTAGATTACATCAGATGTAAAACCAAGACTAAACTTAGTCTGCATTTAAATTACATCAGATGTAAAACCAAGACTAAACTTAGTCTACATTTAGATTACATCAGATGTAAAACCAAGACTAAACTTAGTCACATTTAGATTACATCAGATGTAAACCAAGACTAAACTTAGTCTACATTTAGTATATTGTCGTGTCATTTCATTTCTTTGCTAAACTTCTATGCTGCCTTTTATCCTTTCATGATGTAATGCGTTGGCTTTGGGGAATGTCAGCTGTAACTTGTGTTAAATCTAACTTAATATTGATTATGTGCAGACGGTGAACCAGCTGGCCCACGCTCTGCACCAGGAGGAGCAGCTGGACGCAGGCAGCCTGGTGTGTGTCATGTGGCCCAAGTCGAAGTGTGCTCTGCTGCGGGATGACCTGGTGCTGGTGGACAGGTATCCTAACACTCCAATCCTACACCATATCCAAATAAACAGATTACTTGTACATGCACTCACATACGCTTGTCACTTTTGTTGCCTGATCAGTCCACTGTCTCTGTCCACAGTCCTGGCATCGATGTGACCACAGAGCTGGACAGTTGGATTGATAAATTCTGCCTGGATGCGGATGTGTTTGTGCTGGTGGCCAACTCCGAGTCCACACTCATGCAGACGGTAACATGCTGCACATTCGCTTGTGTCGACTTTTCACTTTATAGACAGAATTAATATACTGTATCTTACTGGATGATCCAAACAGCTGCAGTACATCCAGAACACTGCTGCTCAAGTCCTGACTAGAACCAGGAAGTACATCGCATTAATTCTGGGTTGAGTCGCACTGGTTCACACTGGCTTCTGTGTCTCAGAGACTTTAAGACAGCTTTGCTTGTGTTTAAGTCTCTCCATGGACTACCACCAAAGTACATCTATGACATGTTAGAGCTGCATGAACCATCTCAGACTCTGAGGACCTCATGGACCGGCCTCCTGCTGGAGCTAGAGTCAGGACTAAACATGGACCGGCCTCCTGCTGGTGTCAGAGTCAGGACTAAACATGGACCAGAGTCAGAACTAAACATGGACCGGCCTCCTGCTGGTGCCAGAGTCAGGACTAAACATGGACCGGCCTCCTGCTGGTGCCAGAGTCAGGACTAAACATGGACCAGAGTCAGAACTAAACATAGACCGGCCTCCTGCTGGTGTCAGAGTCAGGACTGAACATGGACCGGCCTCCTGCTGGTGTCAGAGTCAGGACTGAACATGGACCGGCCTCCTCCTGGTGCCAGAGTCAGGACTAAACATAGACCGGCCTCCTGCTGGTGTCAGAGTCAGGACTGAACATGGACCGGCCTCCTGCTGGTGCCAGAGTCAGGACTAAACATGGACCGGCCTTCTGCTGGTGCCAGAGTCAGGACTAAACATGGACCGGCCTCCTGCTGGTGCCAGAGTCAGGACTAAACATGGACCGGCCTTCTGCTGGTGCCAGAGTCAGGACTAAACATGGACCGACCTCCTGCTGGTGCCAGAGTCAGGACTAAACATAGACCGGCCTCCTGCTGGTGTCAGAGTCAGGACTGAACATGGACCGGCCTCCTGCTGGTGCCAGAGTCAGGACTAAACATGGACCGGCCTCCTGCTGGTGCCAGAGTCAGGACTAACATGGACCAGAGTCAGAACTAAACATAGACTGGCCTCCTGCTGGTGTCAGAGTCAGGACTGAACATGGACCGGCCTTCTGCTGGTGCCAGAGTCAGGACTAAACATGGACCGACCTCCTGCTGGTGCCAGAGTCAGGACTAAACATGGACCAGAGTCAGGACTAAACATGGACCAGAGTCAGGACTAAACATGGACCAGAGTCAGGACTAAACATAGACCGGCCTCCTGCTGGTGTCAGAGTCAGGACTAAACATAGACCGGCCTCCTGCTGGTGTCAGAGTCAGGACTGAACATGGACCGGCCTCCTGCTGGTGCCAGAGTCAGGACTAAACATGGACCAGAGTCAGAACTAAACATAGACCGGCCTCCTGCTGGTGTCAGAGTCAGGACTGAACATGGACCGGCCTTCTGCTGGTGCCAGAGTCAGGACTAAACATGGACCGGCCTCCTGCTGGTGCCAGAGTCAGACTAACATGGACCGGCCTCTGCTGGGCAGATCAGGACGAACATGGACCGGCCTCCTGCTGGTGCCAGAGTCAGGACTGAACATGGACCGGCCTCCTGCTGGTGTCAGGTAGGTGACTGACGCCTCCCCCAGGTGGACAAGGGTCCGACGACTGAACATGGACCGGCCTTCTGCTGGTGCCAGAGTCAGGACTGAACATGGACCCAGAGTCAGGACTAAACATGACCAGAGTCAGAACTAAACATAGACCGGCCTCCTGCTGGTGTCAGAGTCAGACTGAATGGACCGGCCTCTGCTGTGCAGAGTCAGGACTGAACATGGACCGGCCTTCTGCTGCCGGCTCCTGCTGGTTGCTAGTGGTTCTCTCCAAACACTATACGCTATCAGTCTAAACCGTGTGCGCTGATGTGTCCACTCGCTGTCAGGCCTCCATGTGCCCAGTATGTCTTTTGCCAGATCCAGAGTCAGGACTAAAAAACATGGACCGGCCTGCTGCTGGTGTCAGAGTCAGGACTAAACATGGACCGGACCTGCTGGTGTCAGAGTCAGGACTAAACATGGACCGGCTCCTGCTGGTACCAGAGTCAGAAACGTCAGGACTCAGGACTAAACGGACCGGCTCGCGGACCAGAGTCAGGACTAAACGCGGACCAGAGTCAGGACTAAACGTGGACCGTTCAGGCTGTGCCAGAGTCAGGACTAAACACAGAGTCAGGACTAAACGCGGACCAGAGTCAGGACTAAACATGGACCAGAGTCAGGACTAAACGCGGACCAGAGTAAGGACTAATCGTGGACCAGAGTCAGGACTAAACGCGGACCAGAGTCAGGACTAAACGGGACCAGAGTCAGGAAACCCAGAGTCAGGACTAAACGTGGACCAGAGTCAGGACTAAACGTGGACCAGAGTCAGGACTAAACATGGACCAGAGTCAGGACTAAACATGGACTCCTACTGGTGCCAGAGTCAGGACTAAACATGGACCAGAGTCAGGACTAAACATGGACCAGAGTCAGGACTAAACATGGACCAGAGTCAGGACTAAACATGGACCGGACTAAACATGGACCAGAGTCAGGACTAAACATGGACCAGAGTCAGGACTAAACATGGATCAGAGTCAGTACTAAACATGGATCAGAGTCAGGACTAAATGGATCAGAGTCAGGACTAAACATGGACCAGAGTCAGGACTAACATGGACCGGCCTCCTACTGGTGCCAGAGCAGGACTAAACATGACCAGAGTCAGGACTAAACAGGACCAGAGTCAGGACTAAACATGACCAGAGTCAGGACTAAACATGGACCAGAGTCAGGAATAAACATGGACAGAGTCAGGACTAAACATAGGGAATTAGAGTTTCAATTTCAAAATCTAGAAGAGTCTGTGAGGCAGGCCTCTACTCTGACTGTGTTTAATTTTTAGATTAGATTTATGTTTTCATGCTTGTTGTTTTTATTTTTATCTTTATTAATTAGTTTTAAGCAAGTTACCAGCCCCAACACTAGATGTATATCTTGTCTATCTGTTCTTGTCCCAGCTGTAACAGTCACTTTGTCCATGTCCATGTTGTGTAGGAGCTTCACCGGCACATAGAAACTGGCCTGGGGAAGAACATGTCCCATCGCTGCTCCACCTCCATCGACTCTGCACTACAAGCCACACAGACGGACATGATCGGTAGCTGCTCCTCTTCAATCCAACCCAACTTTATTTATATCGCGCTTTGAAAAACAAATATAGCGTAATAATCGTAACTTTGTTTTGGTGAAAGCAGTCGTTCAATCTGTCTCATGCACTTTAATCTGGGCTAAAAATCATTTTTTCTTTTCTGTGTGCCAGTGCTCTGTCTCCCTGTGTGTGTGCTTAATGCTGTGTTTTTGGACAGACGGTCTGAAGCCTCTGCTGCCTGGAGAAGTCCGGGAGCAGGTGGATAAGCTGGTTCCTCGCACTTGCTTCAGCCTCAGCTACGACCTGGCCTGTGACAAACTGTGCAGCGACTTCCAGGAGGACATCAGCTTCCACTTCTCTCTGGGATGGACCATGTTGGTGAAGCGCTTCCTGGGCCCTCAGAACACGCGGCGGGCCTCACAGGCTACAGCGATCAGGTGAGATCCTGGCCTGGTTAGGCTCTATTGTCATCAGTCAGGATCGATTGTATTTACTTTGGTGATATCGTGATTCAATAGGAACAAGCATACTATCATGAGCTGAGGGAGGACTCTTGACTAACTGCTTTGCTATTTATTTATTTATTTTAATCAAATGTGGCTTAAGCAAAACCTGATAACGATGCAAAGAGCAGCACACACAAGCAGAAGTTTCTCTTGTTCTGTAAGTCGATAAGTACTATGTGGCAGCTCTGTTGTTTCCTTTCTTAAAAAATATATGAGAGCCACGAAGGTTTTGATCACATTACAAGCTCTGTCTTGGCTGGGTGCTTGAAATCATGTTATTCCTGACAGAGGAAGGGAAAGTATTGCTCCACAAAAGGCGTGAGATAAGCAGTGAGAGCTCAGAGTTGTGTTTTCTTTGTCAAACTAAATGATAAGAGTCTTTCTGTTTAGGTCAGCTGTTTTTGTACCTTTTTGTGACATTTCTAGCCACCCATGTAGCAGTGCATTTTGGTTTGTCCCACGCAGGTCCCTCGGCCTTTGGCTCTGACCCCGGTGAACCCCAGCATGCCTCCTTTCCCCAGAGCTCGGTCACTCAGGAAGAGCTGATGGTCTCCATGGTGACGGGCCTGGCCTCGCTCACTTCACGGACGTCCATGGGCGTGCTGGTCGTAGGCGGAGTGGTGAGTGTGTGTGTGTGTGGAGTAGAGACTTGGGACTCGAGACTTGACTAAGTTGAACATCAGTGACTTGAGATGACTTGATGCTTCTATTTAAAAAATACGTTTTGTGTAATTTTAAATGTACAGAAAACATGTCCCTCCTCATTTCTTTTTTTCTAACCAGAAATTTGTCTCAAATTGATAATTTATGAAAATCACTGAAATTGTAGAAATATAAATGTATTTGTAGTTTGACTTAAAGGATTGAAAAGAAATGAAAAGCAGATTGTGGACTTGACTTGGACTTGTCTCTCTTTTGACTTGGACTTGTCTCTCTTTGACTTGGACTTGTCTCTCTTTGACTTGGACTTGTCTCTCTCTGACTTGGACTTGTCTCTCTTTGACTTGACTTGGTCTCTCTCTGACTTGGACTTGTCTCTCTCTTTGACTTAGGACTTGTCTCTCTTTGACTTGGACTTCTCTCTTTGACTTGGACTTGTCTCTCTTTGACTTGACTTGACTTGTCTTCTTTGACTTGAGACTTGACTTGACTTGTCTCTCTTGACTTGGACTTGTCTCTCTTTGACTTGAGACTTGTCTCTCTTTGACTTGGACTTGTCTCTCTTTGACTGGACTTGTCTCTCTTGACTTGACTTGACTTGTCTCTCTTTGACTTGACTTGACTTGTCTCTCTTTGACTTGGAACTTGACTGTCTCTCTTTGACTTGACTTGACTTGTCTCTCTTTGACTTGGACTTGTCTCTCTCTGACTGGACTTGTCTCTCTTTGACTTGGGCTTGGACAGACAGACAAACAGCAGTAAGACAGACTTCCTAACCTCCCCTGGGTGTGTGGGCGTTCATTAGGTTGCTTCAGACATCACAGTTCCAAATTCAAATTCTTTATTTTGCAGGTTTATCATTTACAATATATATAATTATATACATATAAAATATCATTTTGCAAATGCAACTTGTGTGTCCATCTTCCAGTGTCTCTGTGTGGGCCACTGCTCTAACATCTACAGACTCAGTCAGCCCCAGGACCATGCCCCCACGTATTTTAGTACTTTTAGTATGTGAATTTATCTTTCCTGGAGTCCAGAATGATAACTCTGTATTATACAAATTTGTCTGCAGGTTGCGCAGATAATTTCCCAGGCAAAGAGTATTGCGTCTACTTACTAGAGCGACACGTGGCGCAGCGGTTAGCGGCTTGGCTAATAGCAAGAAGGTCTGGGTTCAACAGAGTCTGTTTTCTATTTTCTTCGTCTTTTCTCTTGTTCTCTCTCTTCCTCTGTCTTGCTCTTCTCTTTGTCTTTCTTTTCTTCTCTTTCCCTCTCGATCTCCCTTCCTCTTCCTATTCTTTCCCCCTCTTCTCTTTCCATTTCTCTCTCTTCTCTTTCCTCTCCCGCTCCCCTCTTTCCTCTTTCTTTCTTCCCTCTCTCTCCCTCTCTTCTTCTCTTCTCTCTCTCTCTCTCTCTTCTCTCTCTCTCTCTCTCTCTCTCTCTCTCTCTCTCTCTCATATCTCTATTTTTCCTCTCCCACTTTCTTTCTTTCTTTTCTGATTCCCTCACTCCCCTCTTCTCTCCCTCTCTCTCTTCCCTCTCCCTCTCTCACTCCCCTTCTTTCCTCTCTTTCCCTCTCTCTCCCCCTCTCCTCTTCTCTCCTCTCTCTCTCTCTCTCTCTCAATATGGCTAGTATTGATAGTATTGAAAATCAGACACACTGCTGATTATCTAGACCAGAGGTCTCAAACTCAAATGGAGCTGGGGCCGAAATGATCGGAGGCAAAATTGGTCGAGGGCCGATTTTTAAAAATTCTGACCTGGCTATGATATTAATAAGATTATTAGGCGGTAAACCTCCAATATAACATACAGCCTACAATAAATTCACATTAAGTATGTTGTATTGCACTTTACACTACTGTCTTCAATGTAATGAAAAAAAAAAAACAGGGTCACACTGTCCTCCCTGGGGAATTTTTGGCCTAAATTGCAGTAATTTGCTGTATTCTGTGCATTTCAGAGGTTTTATTGTCACATCTCAACAAAATAAAACTTTATATTTCCATAGTTTTATTTTCCAGTCTTGTTTAGCTGTGTGTTTCCTCCTGTGCTCTTCACACATGAACACTACAGACCTTTGTCTGGACGTCTGAACACAGGTTTAGGCTATGCTGATGACGAGTAGATATTTATGGAACCGCGTATGCGTCGCCGTGTGCGTGTGGCCGCGTGCATGTACTCGCGGTGCGGTTCGCATCGCTAAAACGTCTTGTTCAGCAGGAGTTTATGCACGTTTCTCCGCGGACATTAGATCATTTTCGTCAAATAAAAAGTCGTGGAGCTTGACACATGAAGCACTTCATTATGACATCGTACTTATTAAGGAAGCTCACCTGTCTCCATGAAAAGATGAATCAACATCTGTGCCTTTCTGTTGTAAAGGAGCAGCTTGTTTACGCTGTGACAGTCTCTTTTTCTGTGTCTGACACTTCTGCTCTCATAATCTTTCTGTGCTCTGTCCGTTTCTTTGTTGAGGAAAGTTTAAAAGTGTCTCTTTAGTTCTAATCCATCTCTCAGTCGTGTTCTGTTGTGCTGCTGCTGCTGCACGGGCAGCGGGGAGGAGCTGAGGCTGCGCTACGCTGCAGTGCATTGTGGGACTGTAGTTCAAATAGATACTTGCGGGCCGCATTCAATAATAATCTGAAATCACGCCGGGCCGCATTAAATCATTCGGGCCACATTTGCCCCGGGCGCGAGTTTGAGACCCTGATCTAGACTATATGGTTATCGATCAGTACAAGTTTTACTGCCTCATCCCAAATCATGAGCTAATTCTTCTCTTCTGACTGGTTAATACACACAGTTTCCTCTGCTCTGATTGGTCACAGATCTGGAAGGCCGTGGCTGGCGTCTGATTGCACTGTCCATGGGTCTGTACGGCCTGCTGTACGTCTACGAGCGACTCACCTGGACCACCAAGGCTAAAGAGAGAGCCTTCAAGAGGCAGTTTGTGGACTACGCCAGTGGAAGCTCCAGCTCATCGTCAGCTACACCGGCTCCAACTGCAGCCACCAAGTCCAGCAGTGAGTCTGAGTTTATTACCCCAGTGAGCGTGCTCAGGTAGTATTTTACATAATACAACAGAAAAGGTAAGAGGTAAAGTGTTCAATAGGCCCTTTCATGCTGCGACTGGGCTAGTTGTGGTTTGCAAATACCTGTGGATAGTTCCATCTCATTTCATTCATTCCTTATGGGGATCAATATTTAAAGATCACAAGCAGAGATCAGATTTCAACTAGATTTCAACCTGCAGAAGAGTTTAATCCTTCACATACGAGGGAAAAGCTTATGTCTTTGTGGTAAATATTGATCATAGTTTTACAGCAGTTAAGTTGCAAATTATGAAGAAATTTATAAATAAAAGTTTTGGAGTTCCCTACTCATGTGTTGTCAAAGCACCAAAATGCAAAGACACAAACATCACAGAGCAAAGGCAGGGTTAGCGCAAACTGACCAATCAGAACAATCGAGCTGTGGACTTCAAACGTGAGGAAACGTCAATCATGAAGTGAAATTTACGATGATTAAAATCCAAGTAAAGTTAACGCGCTGCAGCTTCAAGTGGAGTCTGTGCTTAAGCGACCAATCACAAACACAGAAGTTACACTGAAGAGTTTATTTAAATGTCCTGCATGGATACAACAGACTAAAACACAAATGTGCAACATCACCAAACATTTAACAGATCGACCGTAATCTGAATGAGCTGTGTCTTTAGTTCAGACAAGTCTTTTGTCTGAGTCAAAGTGATGTGTAAAGATCCACAGCCAAATGTGCACAAAGTGCAGTCATTCAATATTTCTGACAATGAAAGAGTTTATTAAATATCACACAGATTCTTCAGCCAAGTGACTGTTGCATATCAAAGAATACGCTGTGACTTTCTCATTTCCTCATTTCTCCGTGCCCTCTCTCTCGCTGTGTAAATATTTAAAATGCCAGGTGAGTGTTTTTATTTAAAGATGGCTCAATTTGTTGAGTTCTTTTAACTTTAATAATTATATGAAATAGCTTCAGGTTAACATTAGCTGTGAGACACAAACAACACATTTTATTAGCAAATGGGTTTCCCTGTGAAATCTTTACCTCTTCTGTGAAGGTTTTTTCATGTTGCAAATAGTTATCTAGCTGTAACTTCATGTTTGCTTTGTGTCGATTAAGTATTTAATTATTTTAGGGCATTTCCACTTATTCCTCCAGAGAATAAACAGAAGAGAATGGACTATCCACAGGTATTTTCAAAACGAAAGTAGCTGCGCCACAGCTCTGGAAAAAGGCCTACAGGCATCCACAAAAACAAAAATGACCTTGTAGTATCCAAAAAGAGAAAAGTACTTTATTTTATTTCATCGGATTTGCCCAATTAATTTCATTGTTTGTTTTGTTTTGTTTTTAGCAGAAAGTGTAGAAAGTGAAGGATGAACAGATATATTGATATTAATATTGATATTAAGAAATAAACTGTGCACGGTAGCAGAGTGGTTAGAGCTCTGGCTTCCCAATAAGGAGGTCGTGGGTTCGACTCCCGGGTCGGACCATATCAACATCTCATGATCTCTCTGGGTGGAGTTTGCATGTTCTCCCCGTGTCACCGTGGGTTTTCTCCGGTTTCCTCCCACCTCCAAAAACATGCATGTTTAGGTTAATTGGGCATCACTGTAAATTTCCCTTAGTGAGTGAATGAGAGAGTGAATGTTTGTCTGTCTAACTCTGCGACGAGTTGGCCACTGTCCAGGGTGTTCCCCGCCTAAGGCCCAAAGTCACTGGATAGGCTCCAGTCACCCGCGACCCCTAACGGGATTAAGCGGTAGAAAATGAATGAATGAATGAATGAATATTAATAAATAATAGTAATAATACATTTATGAATATTACATGTAATTAGACTTGCTATAAGAATAGTCTTTTAGGCTTTAACTAGGCCAAGCTTGTTCTCACTTATGAATCAGAGCTCCAAAGACTCAGAAACTGTTTCCATTTGAATTAGTCAGGACAGAGCCATAGTCCTAAATGTTCCACACTTTCATAGTTAGTAAATCCTTTGTAAATCCCGTGTCTCTTGTGTGTTTGTAGGGAGTTGGCTGGTATGTTTGCTCAGCTCTGTCAGCAGGTGGACGTGACGCGGCAGAACCTGGAAGATGAAATCAATGACATGAATCAGAAGATTGAGCAGCTGGACAGTCTGCAGAGCAAAGCCAAGCTGCTGAGGTAAGTCTTTAGTTTTAGACATTTCTGTCATGATTATTAATACAGTAATATTGTTTACAGTGCAAGTTTTATACAAAGACTGTGAAAAACCTATGAATATACAGTAAATGGCTCATTGCCTGTACTGTTCCTAAGATAGACTAATATTCAATGGCGTGCTGGCTAATCGGGAGAGTCAGGACGTTTCCTGGTGAGTCGCATGACTTTTGGGTCGATGGCCTCTGTGGCAAATGTGCTCATTGATCGAAAGGGCGGGACCAGCTGCTGCCCCAAGTCTATGATGTGATTCACAACACACTGCGCAAAATTAAAGATTCTTGATACATTTTGGAACCAAAACATGTTCCACATCCCATTGGACTTTGCTTCGGGTAAATTGTTGTTCATGCTCTGAGTTATGAACAAAATCGGCTGATGAACAAACACTTCTGCAGATTTAAATGTGCAAATCACTGATGGAAAGGATTGCACATTTCCACACAAAATGTATCAAATGCTCAGACACAAGTTTTTTCTGTCTGTGTGTGCATGAGCGCACTCTGCTGTGGAGCAGAGGAGAGATCAGGAGGAAAACAGCACTGAGCAGTGTCAGTTTTATTCACAACATGGTTATAATTCCTAAGTGGAGAAGGGATGTTTGGGAGGTAGAGTAGAGAAAGAGGGATTTTCGGTCGACGTCACTTTCCACCTTACTGCGCATGCGTTATGCATCGCTTGTGTTGATAAACGAAAAATCCCTCTATAGGGTTAAAGATAAAATCAAAAACATCAAGCGAGAGGATATGAGCAAGACTCGAACGTGGGGGCAGAAAATGCAATAAATCCAAAGCACATTTCTCAATCACCTGACAATCTACCAAGACGTGGGAGTGGCCAATCTAAGACTAAAAATGATCCCAGTAATGCCACTGCTAATATTGTTTTCATGGCAGAGGTTTTGAGGCCTAGATTCATGGTTCTGAAGTCATGTAGGATGTTGGTATGAAAACTATTCAGTTAGATAATCACAGGAATGAGCTCACCATCCTAATTGTATCACAATATGCCTAATCGATCTATGTTGCATCACAAATGTGGAAAACTGTAACCATGTTTTGTGAGGCTCAAACAGGAAACAGTAGCATTTCACAGACACAACTTTAGCGGCGTTTGTGATGAGGAAGCAATTTGAAGATTTAATAACTGTAAAAGTACATTTTGCATAATATGTGCACTTCTAATACATGTTTTAGGCCAGTGTTCCTTTCACCTGGAGCAAAATGGAGAGCAAACTATTTTGGTTATCGATGAGATGGTTGATTATTCTTTCCATTAATCAATTAGTTGTTTAGAACGTAGGAGTTAAAGTTATTTTGAGTAGGATCTGACTGTTTTAAGACAAGATAAATAAAATATGTTTTACTTAGAATAAGGAAATGATCAGCATGTCTCACAGAAAAACAGAAAAAAAAAGTCACTTCACTTCAAAAAAGTGTCAAGTATAAAACCAGCTAACGATTATTCGATAGTTGCCAAGTATTTAAATAATATGAAAAGTTATTAACGTGTGCCGTTGTCTGTCCTCAGGAACAAGGCTGGCTGGCTGGACAGTGAGCTCAACATGTTCATCCAGCAGTACCTTCAACAAAGCAAGTGAAGACCGCTGCCACTGCTCCACACGGACACAAAGTAGTCCAGGCGCGATCCCAGATTAGACCCCCGGAAACGCACCAGAACCAGAGGAGGAAACGAGATGAAGTTATGAATCTTCAACTATTTATTTATATATGGCCAGCCAGCGAAAATGGCTCTAAAGATTCAGAAGGATTTTCAAAGTACAAATCTGGGTTCTAGTACATTTATGATGTGCAGTAATTAAGCAGTTACCTGCAAGTTGTCAGATATGTTTTGCACATAGCTAGTGTTTACACGTATGATTTCTTTCAAGCACTGGCTTTAGAACTGCTTTTCCAATGGATGATAGAAGCAGGTTTGCTCATCCTGAAATGCAACATGGCAACGTGACACTCTCTCTCTCTCTCTGTGTAACTAACATCAACCATTCTAGTTTAAAACGGAGCTGCTGACCAGTCACAATTACAGAGCCTAGTCACATGAAAACACTATGGGACTTTACACTGCACCATGAAGTATCTAAAAGATCATTTCACACATTTTCTATTTAGTGCTTAGAGCAGTGGTTCCCAACCTTTTTTCCTCGAAGCCCCCCTGACTGAACAGGAGACTTGTCGAGCCCCCCCTGTTTAAACCGGTGGCCTNCAAGAGGCTTTCTGAAAACGTGTTCCGTTTGGTTATAAGACGCAATAATGTAATGACGACGATGTATTCAGTTTGCATTATAATGGTAACTATTTAGTCCCCTAGATGAGTAACCCTAATAATGTTTTATTACAATCAGTGCAGATTTACAGCATGTTTTCTTGTCATTTCTCTGATAATTATTTTACTTAACAAAGATTTTAAAAAATTAAAGCTACTCAAAACTGAAAACAGTTTCTTTCAAATATTTTTTATATTAGTATGGTTGAACTGCACCTTTAGATAAAGCTCAAATACAGAACTTTTTCTCATATTATGTTTTGGTTTGCATTTGATTGATTCCATATTGAACACTCCTCCCTGCCCTGCTGTGACCAAATGTCTGTTGTGTCTGCCAGTGCCATGTCTGTGGTGTTCCACGAGCCAGTGTCAGCGCCGCACACAGTAAGAAGGACAAGCGACTGATGGCTGAGGTGAACGCGTCGCCCCTCAAGCACTTTGTCACTGCCAAGAAGAAGATCAACGGCATCTTCGAGCAGCTTGGGGCCTACATCAAGGAGAGCTCGGTGTTTTTAGAAGGTAACAGTCGACTGCAAAGTCTGCATTTTCTGAGGCTCAAAAGGAGAGATTTACTAAACAGGAATAATCAAACAATTGTAATGTTTGTTGTTTTTTGCAGAGACCTACAAAAATGAGGAGTTGGACCCGGTCACAACAGAGGAGCAGGTGCAGGAGGTGTTTGGGTTCCAGAGTAAAGCAGCGGGCATCGTGGAGGTCTTGGCTCGTAGGCACATGAAAGTGGTCTTTTTCGGCAGGTACGCGCTGAAACACAGTCTGCTGCCGTTCTTGAAAGCACACACTGTACCTGTTATCTGTTCTTATTGATCCACTACCTAAATAAACCTTTTACATTTGATAATGTACCAAAAATAGGAAAAGAACTATTTAAATGTACTTTTTTTTTCAGCGTCACATGTTTGGCTCACTTTCCATAGAAAAGCTGCTATTTCAGATGTGTTCTTCACATTATGGCATAGAACATGATTGTTCATGTTCCAAAGTATAATTTCAACTAATGTCAATTTATTACTTTGGATTAATCAATTAGTTGTTTATGTCTCAAAAGGCTAGGCAATATGTCTTTTTTAAAATAAGTCTGACCAAAAACAATGTTGAATTCACTATTATCTGTCTTGTTTAAGTTATCTAGTTAAAAAGAGTCATTAAAAAAACAAGATATGTTTTTATTGAAATGTCCTTATGTTCCTAATTCATAAATTACTTTATTTTTCCTTTTTTTTTCCTTAAAAAGTATTCTTACATACTGTATGCTTAGTGCAGGGGTGTCAAACTGAAATGGAGCTGGGCCCGAAAGAATCAAAGTCAAAACTGGTCAAGGGCCATATTTTAAAATACAGAAGTCACTCACTATGTTATATTCTATATAAAGATCCATATTAGGCTGTGTAAAGCGTATTGTAGCTCATATTCTAATACTTCCATATCATTTGTTATATGTTTTACATCAAACGCACACAAGTGATAGTAATTAGTAATTTGCAGTATTCTAGTTTTATAGTTACATCTCAACAATATGATTTTTTGCCTGCTATAATAATAATCAGAAATGATCCTGGGGCCACATAAAATCATCTGGAGGACCTCATCATTCAGTCATTCTGTGGGTGAATAGTCAAATGCACAATCTCATTGAGATGTAATGTTAAAACATAGTTTGGAGTATTCCTCATTGATTTACATCAGTTTCAAGCCATTCTGTAGAATATTAAAGCTAAAGGTAAGAGATAACATGTCTATGAAACAAGTGAGAAGACGCTCTAGGACAGGGGTTCTTAACCTTTCTGAACTTGAGGCCTGAATATTCATGTAGAGAGTAACCTGGGGCCCAATCTCATGTTAAATGTATTGTGTTTTACTGATTTTGTGGCCCTCAAGGAGGTGCTCGCGGCCCAACTTTGGGGCCCCGGCCCATGGTTAAGAATCTCTAGGACCAAAAGATCTAAATAGATATTTTGTCATGTTTTTAGTCTAATATAAACAAAGTAAAAAATGTAATGCTTTTGTTCAAGTGTGTTTTTTCCCTAAGAATTTACACTGGTATCTTTTAACAAAATTAATATTTGGTTACTAAATAGTTGACGATGTTGAAATAATTCTATGGATTTGTTGCAATTAACTCATTTACGGTGTTGCATTATAATTTTAACTTCATTTTCCTCTTGAACTGTGTAATGCGTTTTCACTTCTAGAAAGTTACTTTAGGTCACGTGCCATTCAACGTCCAACAGTAATAATGTTATTGTTTCAGACATCATGTTAACACGTGTGTACACCTGCCTGCACCGTTTGCCCCACAGGACCAGTAATGGAAAGAGCTCCGTGATCAACGCCATGCTGTGTGACAAGGTGCTGCCCTCAGGGATCGGACACACCACCAACTGTTCCTGCGTGTGGAGGGAACGGACGGAGCAGAGGCCTTCATCCTGACAGAGGGGTCCGAGGAGCGCAAGAGCATCAAGGTAACACTCAGCTAATGTTTTATTTACCATAGTGTTTGCTCTATAATGCTCGGATTGCGACATCACGCAACAGTAGAATGTTCAGTTGGTCTAATGTTAAACAACTGAAGATTTTGAACCACTAAATACTGACTAAATAGCATTAATTAAAGAACGTTCTGACACTACAGACTCAGATAAATTTACCAGTAGTGGCCCAGTGTTTTTTTGAGTGTTTCACACCTGTTTTCTTTACTTTTCAAATTGTTTTGGCTAATGTCTTCCTATGAAAGTTCTGACAACCTGACAAGAAACATGGTGCATTTGTCATTATTTCCATGGCAACTGCTGTGGAAGATCTCCCTGGTTCTCAGATCCACAATGCGGATGTTTTCAGTCTAAAAGGCACATCTGTAACTTAAAATGTGACAAAATGTCTTAACTTTGTAGTTTATAAAGCTGCCGAAATGGATTTTGTGTAGGCTAGGCTTTATACTCATGACTCACATAGAGCGATCAGCCCGAGGACGTTTTTTAAACTTTTAATATACTGTAATTTATGGATTATAAGCCGCCACTTTTTTCGTGAGCTTTGAACTATGTGGCTTATAAGGCAATGCAGCAAAAATATAGATTCTCATAGACTTACTATTAACAAGTGCGGCTTATACGTATATGTACTTTATCGTTTTTCTTACTTGAATCTAGTGGATGCGGCTTATATTCAGGTGCGCTCAATTGTGCAGAAATTACAGTACTTTTTTTTTTTTTTTTCCAAACCTCAATGGAGTTCCATTGAGCGCACCTAAATCTAAGCCGCGCTGACTAGATTAAGAAGAGAAAAAGCACATACTGTATATTGGCCTCACTTGTTTATAGTTAGTCTAAGACAGGGCTATTCGATTCTATTACCAGTGGGCCATATTTGTCAGAGAGCTGTGGTTTAAATGTCGGACTTCAAAAATGAACCACAAATGTCTTTTACATCCACTCACAAACTACTCGCTCTTACCATTTATTAAAAATCAACTATTTTCACTGACATCAATACAAAAACAGGACAAAACCAAAACAAATTCTGTCTAATAAACAACCACAGTTGAATCAGTGCAGCAGTGGGACTAGTTGCAAACTAAGGCTACAACTTAGTCTACATTTAGATTACATCCAAGTAAATCCAAGACTAAACTTAGTCTACATTTAGATTACATCCCAAGTAAATCCAAGACTAAACTTAGTCTACATTTAGATTACATCCAAGTAAATCCAAGACTAAACTTAGTCTACATTTAGATTACATCCCAAGTAAATCCAAGACCAAACTTAGTCAACATTTAGTTTATTGTCGTGTCATTTCATTTCTTTGCTAAACTTCTATGCTGCTTTTATCCTTTCATGATGTAATGCGTTGGCTTTGGGGAATGTCAGCTGTAACTTGTGTTAAATCTAACTTAATAATGATTATGTGCAGACGGTGAACCAGCTGGCCCACGCTCTGCACCAGGAGGAGCAGCTGGACGCAGGCAGCCTGGTGTGTGTCATGTGGCCCAAGTCGAAGTGTGCTCTGCTGCGGGATGACCTGGTGCTGGTGGACAGGTAACCTCACGCTCCAATCCTGTACCATATCCAAATAAATAAAAGGATTACATGCACTCATACGCTTGTCACTTTTGTTGCCTGATCAGTCCACTGACTCTGTCCACAGTCCTGGCATCGATGTGACCACAGAGCTGGACAGTTGGATTGATAAATTCTGCCTGGATGCGGATGTGTTTGTGCTGGTGGCCAACTCCGAGTCCACACTCATGCAGACGGTAACATGCTGCACATTCGCTTGTGTCGACTTTTAACTTTATAGACAGAATTAATATACTGTATCTTACTGGATGATCCAAACATTTGCAGTACATCCAGAACACTGCTGCTCAAGTCCTGACTAGAACCAGGAAGTATCATCACATTAATCCTGTGTTGAGGTCGCATTGGTTCGCTCTGGCTTCTGTGTCTCAGAGACTTCGTAACAGCTCTGCTTGTGTTTGAGTCTCTCCATGGACTAGCACCAAAGTACATCTATGACATGTTAGAGCTGCATGAACCATCTCAGACTCTGAGGACCTCATGGTGGAGCCAGAGTCAGGACTAAACATGGACCAGAGTCAGGCTAAACATGGACCAGAGTCAGGACTAACATGGACCAGAGTCAGGACTAAACATGGACCAGAGTCAGGCTAAACATGGACCAGAGTCGGGACTACATGGACAGAGTCAGGACTAAACATGGACCAGAGTCAGGCTAACATGGACCAGAGTCGGACTAAACATGGACCAGAGTCGGACTAAACATGACCAGATCGGGACAAAATCAGGAAAATGGACCGAGTCGGACTAAACATGGATCAGAGTCAGGACTAAACATGGGATCAGAGTCCTCTGACCAGAGTCAGGAACTAACATGGACCAGAGTCGGACTAAACATGGACCAGAGTCAGGACTAAACATGGACCAAGTCGGACTAAACATGCCATCGGGACTAAACAGACCAGAGTCCGGACTAAACATGGACCAGAGTCGGGACTAAACATGGACCAGAGTCGGACTAAACATGGACCAGGTCGGGACTAAACATGGACCAGAGTCGGGACTAAACATGGGACCAGAGTCAGGACTAAACAATGGACCAGAGTCGGACTAAACATGGACAGAGTCAGGGACTAAACATGGACCAGAGTCAGGACTAAACATGGACCAGAGGATCAAGGACTAAAACATGGATGCAGAGTCAGGACTAACATGGATCAGGTCAGGACTAAACATGGATCAGAGTCAGGACTAAACATGGACCAGACCGACCTCCTGCTGGTGCCAGAGTCAGGACTAAGCATGGGGAATCAGCATTTTCAGTTTTATGGTGCAGTCTCTGGGAGACTGTTCCAGATTTCCAGACATTGTATCATAGTGCATGCCATAACAGGTTATTACAAAGCCTGATAGTGGAGGCAGTTGGCTCAGTGATGTCTTACCAGACAGCCTAAGCTCCTCACTGATCTTACTCCAGGCACAAGCTCCTTTTTCATCTCTGTACATTCCACGGCTCTTTGTGATGGCACACAGCACAGATCAGGGTCTGTCAGCTGAGAGAAGTTTTACTACACGAGAATAGTGTGACAAATCAGCCAATCCAAAACAAACGATGATGAGAGATGGGTAGAGAGAGTAAATGACAAGTTACATAGACTCTATTCACTGTTTGAGAATATAAGTCAGTTTACTTTTCAGCATTTCTGTCAAATTGATGCCTCATTAAATATTCCAACTTGAATTTTAATCCAACATTTGTGTCATTGGTGTGTATGTGTATGTGTTAATGTCTCAGAGCTCTAAACAGGTGTAATGTCTGTGTGGTTGTTTTGCAGGAGAAGTCCTTCTTCCACAAGGTCAATGAGAGACTGTCCAGCCCAAACATCTTCATCCTGAACAACCGCTGGGACGCCTCCGCCTCAGAGCCCGAGTACATGGAGGAGGTCAGTGAACAGACACACAGTATGGGCAGTAAGTCCACTTGATGGATCTAAAGTCAGCTGCAGAGTGTCCATCGTTCAGAGTAGACCTGGAGGAGATCAGTGATTGGACAAGAGAAAACACAGGCTCAGGTGAAAACCAGATGGAAAAACAGATGGAAACAGGAAATATGTTCCAAATGCTGACTTGATCCTGTGACAAACTGCTGCATTTCCAGTCAGGATAACTAGATTTGTTTCTCTGAAGCCTAGCTAGCGCTTGTTAGCATCAGATGTTTCTTGTTTGTCTCTTGCTAAGAGGCCAGAGTGCTTGCCGCTGCGTTCTTATGTTTTCATGTATTATCATGAAGCATCTTTATCTGAAAACGTAAAGCCAATAAATTCTTCACATAGCTATTGTTTAGTTTGGATAAATATTCTGGCACTTCTAACTCGATTACTTTTTTGTTAGGTTATGTACTGGAGTATAGCCAGGCTGGCCTGGTGCCACCTAGTGCTTCTGCCTAATTTCATTTCACTCCAGCTGCTCAGTCAGGTATTGTAGAAATACAGAGGCTTCCAATCAGTGAACAGAAAGAAAGAGATCTGTTGGCCAGAACCAATCAGAGTTGATATAGTAGACTGTATGTGTTCTCCTCTTTGACCTCATGTCAAACGGCAGTGATCACTGGCACACGTTTGCACTTTTCCTTCTGGACAAAAAGCAAAGATTGGCTAAAGCAAAAAGTCTCCACCTACCATATACCATAGTGCTGGAATTTAGGTGAATAACATGAGCTAATAGTTCTAAAAATGACAGTCCAGCAGCACTGTTAATACAAGACCATGCACTGATCCTGATGTAAAGTGTGCTGTCCCGCTGCTCTCCCAGGTGCGTCGGCAGCACATGGAGCGCTGCACAGACTTCCTGGTGGAGGAGCTGCGTGTGGTGGAGCGAGCCCAGGCTGCAGACCGCATCTTCTTTGTGTCTGCGAAGGAAGTGCTGCAGGCGCGAGTGCAGAAGGCTCAGGGCATGCCCGAGACTGGTACATGTTCAACATTCTTTTCAGACATGTTCAAGCAGAGGATATTCATAATAATAATAATGTTTTGTGGCGCTCTAAAAATGTTGTTGTAGTTTAGACTTCTACAACAAAAACATGTTCTGAAATACATTTGATTTGAGTACATTGAGTACAGTTTATGTAGAGATTGTGGAGGTACAAGTGGTTGTGTTTAAATATTTTTTTTATTAATGTATGCTCTAGGATGTGTAAAAGACATTATTTTTCAAAACCTGCTGCTTGTTCCGGTTAAATGTCTCTACGAAGAGGCGGAGCTTGTCAGTTGTACAGGAAGTCAATGGCTCTGATTCTGGATCTGAATGATTCAAATATTACGCTTAGGGGAAAGTGGGGTGATTTGTGCCATTGGGGAAGTTGTGCCACCCCCTGTTTCTACAGAACCATAGAAGAAATTAGTCATGTGACCATACATTATTGAAGGTTTAGCCATTTCACTCATCCTGTAAAGATGGGAGGCTGATTGCATTTAAGTAGAAAAAATTTGTTTTTTCCCTTCAAAGTAAAATTTCTATGATCAAGGTTTTTTGACTGTTGCGTCTGAACAGTTCTAGGCAAGTTTGTAATATATCACACATGTGTAAGTGCTTGGTGAGCTACATTTTGAATCTATAGAGTTAGCATGATGTTAGCTCAAACTGACAGATGATGCATTTTTTCCAAAATGGTGGGCCTGGGGTGATTTGTGCCAAAGAGCCACTGACAACACTTTAATGAATAATTGAAAATATGTGATTTTTGGTAATTGTGTCATTTTATCACTAAAGCAATCTAATTCTACATTTTACACCAAACAGAGATAGAAAAATTAGGAAATAAGACCAAAATTCAAGGACATTGGACTTATCAATCAATCAATCAAGTTTGGGTTTCATTCTGAGCAGACATGTGCATGTTGTGTTCAGCCTTTTTCTCTTTAATATTAAATACTTTATGTTTAATCTAAAATGTAAGTGGAAAATGCATAATGAGTTTAACCTGCAGAAGATATCTAACCTGTCCAGCCAGATGGTTTATCTCGCGGTATTTGTGAATTCACAAACACGAGATAAACCATCTGGCCTTCGTCCGGCTCGATTGGTTTGAGAGTCCGAAATGGCCGTGGTTCGGCCCAATCACATCACAGCAGCGTTTTTGAGGCCCAATCACATTGTAGCAGGGCGGGCTAACACGGGCCGTTAGCTCCCCGATGCCGCAGCCGAGTCTGATTCAAGCTAAACGAAGACGGCGGCTTCCGTGGATGTTCGTGTTTCTGCTGCTTTTGATGCGGTTTCAGTGGAAATACGGAGGAATTTCTTTTTGAAAGAAGAGCAGTATGTGTGACACGTACTTGTTCTATCCCAAGCGGACATTGGATACACCATTACGAGTTGTTGCTGTGATTGGCTAGCTCAAATAAGGTAGGCCTCACACCCAATCAGCTCAAGTATTTCACTAAACGCCCCACCTTTTCTCGAACGCTTTCAGCGAGTCAAGTCCCAGATGGATATAGTGAGAACTCAGACAGGAGTTCAACACAGATCCATCTGGCGTGAGCCAGGTTAGAAGATATCTGTTTCTGAAATTAAAATCTACTATTTTACTGTAATAATAAATGGCACTATTTACCCCAGTGCAAAAGACACAACATCCCCCAAACACCAGGAGCAAGTTGTGCCACAAGACAACTTTTTTCAGAAAGCCTTTTTTCTTAGATACTGTACTTCAGATCAAAAATTTTTGTTTCCAAAGATGCACCACATCCTGAAATATGTGTTCATATTACTCTCATGGTCTCACTTTAAAGTCATGTTAAGTAAAAACTGGCACATCTTACCCCACTTTCCCCTACATGTTATTGGTTTATATGAAGAACCCCTTAAGAAAGCCTGTTATCTCTTCTTTTAAAACTTGGTTCTATGTTAGGAATTAGGACGAGCTACAACACCTTAAATAAGGCCGTGCATTTATTTTCGGTTTGTCAATCATCCAGTTGTTTTTTTATTTTACAATGACAGAATTGTTCAAATTGACAGTAGACAGTGAATTTAGCAGAAAAAAAAGTTTGAAACATGGCTGAGGTAGAAGAAGGTATACCAATACAATAGTCATACAACATCGATAAAACAATAGAATGTAAATAATTCATGTGATAAAGTATCTGATGCTTCTCCTAATGCACAGAAGATGATTTGTAATGTTTTTCTCTCCTTCAGGCGGAGCACTAGCCGAGGGCTTTCAAGCTCGGATGTTCGAGTTCCAAAACTTTGAAAGAAGATTTGAGGTAGTTTATCCATACATACCTTTAATCATGAAAACAAACAAACAAATCATTTCTACCGTTGTTGTGTTTGGGCTGACTTGTGTTGTAGGAGTGCATTTCGCAGTCAGCTGTAAAAACCAAGTTTGAGCAGCACACGGTGAGAGCTAAGCAGATCAGCGAGGCCCTGCGAGGCATCATGGAGTCAGTGCACATCGCAGCGCAGGAGCAGAGGTGGGTCGAGTGGCTGGACATGACGCTGATGATAGACACAATGGAATGTATATGATCAGAGGTGTACTGCTGTTCAAACAAGAGTAAAAATGTATTTGGGAAAGTAACGAGTAACACATTGAGCCAACAGTTCTGGTACATTCTTCAGTCTCCTGTGTCATCTGTTTGATAAAACTGAACATGAACAGTGTCCTTTATTAGAGCTGTGTGATAGTGAAAAATATTTTTGGGCATATGTCGATGACAATATTCTGACGATATTTATCAATCTAACAGAAATGTGTTACAACCTGTATTAAAACTTTTTAGTTGATGTCAGTAGATGTAACTTAAAAAAAAGAAGCTTTTTTTGTAGCCTTTTCTATGAGCGATCTGCTCGATATTCAGTTTTTGGAAATCTTGAAAACAATATTATATAAAATTCAACAAATTGCACAGCTCTACTTTTTATTGTAGCCAGCTTTAGCTGAGCTGAAACCCGAGTGGCACATAGTGTAGAAATGACACTGGCCTTTGCAGTTTGTGACTATTTGAGGTAAAAATGTTTTTGCATCAAGTGTAAAGTTTGCAACAAAATTGGCAATAATTGATTCAAAAGCACTAGGCAATGCTCTTTAAACACCATATAGAGGGATTGTTTCTCAACACGAGCAGAAAGAGCCACTGCACATACACACAAACAGTGGAAATAATTTGAAAAACCACCGTTGTCAGATAACTGCAAGAGTTTATCACTGTGTGAAAACAAAAAGTTCTGCTGCTGAATCAACATTTGTGAATGAAATTCGACCTACGACCCTTAAAAGCTACATGCAGGTGAAAAAACGGCGAGAAAAACACTCAAGCTTCAGGAGACAGACGTCTGTCAGACCGGTTCAGACCTGATCCAAACAGTGACTCTCATCATGTTTTGTTGTTTTATTCAAAGCAGTTTCCCCAGCTAAGAAAAGAGGATCTCTTTCTGCATAACGCATGCACAGTTGGGCGGAAAGTGACGTCGATCAAAGCATCAAATTAGAGTTAAAGTAGCCTAAAAGTATGATGTTAATTGAGTACTACCCACATCTGCATAAATAGGTACATCATGAACTATTTAACTAATCAAGTACTGCTAATTCATGGAGCATAAAAACTATTGTTACTTATTTCAATACTAAGAACAAGAGGTTTTGTTATCAAAAAGAAAAACTAGAAGAAAACATCCACCTTCTTTCAGTGTCAGTAAATTCTCAAATGAGTAACTTGTACTTGTATTGATAATAGTCTGATACTACTAGCAGAGCCGGATCTAACCTTTTGGGGGCCCTAAGCAAAAATCAGCTTTGGGGGCCCTTCAGTCTTTTTTTACGAACCTTAATCAGTCAAGTCAAAGCAGCGTTTAAATTTACTTTTTTCATTATAAATTATACACAAAGCGACAGACAAAAATAGGTGTATTTTAAATAATATTTCTCACAATAAACAGATAATGTAGATCCTGCCCCTTGAATAAAACAATGGGAATTTCCCTAAATTTGGAGTGAGCTTTTTTTAGACCAACTAATCTTTAATTTTATGCATAATTTTATGATTAATATATCATTGTACCTTTTCTCAAGTGTCACTTGTTGTCAGTGTCACCAATGGGGCCCCTGCCCTGTCCCTCTCCCTGTGAGCTCCGCCTCTGTTCCCTCTTCACACTGACGCTGAAACAGCTGATGAGCTGCATCATGCGCTGGACTTTTTGGACAGAAATATTGAAATCTGAAACTTTTTGGGGACAAACAGCCTCATGTTCTAAATGGTTTTGAAATAATTCAACATAAATGTGCAGAAATCCGCCGAATTTCGCCGCGGTCATTTTCGCGATCTGCAGACGTTTAATTTCATCAGCTATTTGCGTTCGTAGTTCAGTCAATACTCGTCCTTTTGACACAAAATAAAGATGGGCTGACAGCTTATGAGATACAGAACATGTATCTGTGGCCCAACCTGTTCCCAGAGTCTTTGATTTACGCTCTGTGCTGAGAATGATCAGACACGTGTTTCTACATCTGTCAGTCTTAAGCGCAGCACAGGGGAGACGGCTGTGTCTCAAGAACAGAAGAGGGGAGGGTCCATCACTTTTAAGCTTGTACGATTGGTCAAACAGGGTTTATGTACAGCGCAAACCACAGGGTGAAGCCAACAGGCATGAGGACTGGACTGACATAAACTTGAAAAACTATCAGCACGCAGAAGGAGGCGGGGCCCTCCACAGATGCGGGGCCCTACGCAACTTGCGTAGTCTGCGTATAGGAAGGTCCGGCTCTGACTACTAGGATTAGTTTCTGGGTTCCATTGTTATTGACATTTCTTGATTTGTCTCCAGAACATACTGTTTAGAGACCAAAGAAGATCGCCAAGACCGCTGGAGTTCCTGGATAAGCAACTGGACCTGCTGACTTTGGACTGTAAGGCCAAGATTAAGAAGATCACAGAGGAGGTGGAGAGACAGGTCAGTCCAGTTCAGTTCAGCTCAGTTCAGCCTGTAGGACGTGTGCTACAGTATGTCTGCCTCTGGAATCTGCAGGTGTCCAACGCTATGGCAGAAGAGATCCGCAAGCTCAATGTTCTCGTGGACGATTTCCACCTAGACTTCCACCTTCACCTGTGGTCCTCAAGGTCTACAAAAATGTAAGTTAACATGCACTCCCATTTAGCATATTGAACTCTTCAGGGCTAAATTCTAAACTAGATTTGCGCTGGTTTGAATGCCTGTCTTGCTCTCAGTGCTGAGGCTGACATTAGTTTTCCCTCTTTTGGTTGCTAGTGGGCTCTCTCCAAACACTATACGCCATCAGTCTAAACCGTGTGCGCTGACGTGTCCGCTCGCTGTCAGGCCTCCATGTGTGCCCAGTATGTCTTTTGCCAGAGCCAGAGTCAGGACTAAACATGGACCGGCCTGCTGCTGGTGTCAGAGTCAGGTCAGGACTAAACATGGACCGGACTCCTGCTGGTGTCAGAGTCAGGACTAAACATGGACCGGACTCCTGCTGGTGTCAGAGTCAGGACTAAACATGGACCGGACTCCTGCTGGTGTCAGAGTCAGGACTAAACATGGACCAGAGTCGGGACTAAACGCGGACCAGAGTCGGGACTAAACGCGGACCAGAGTCGGGACTAAACGCGGACCAGAGTCGGGACTAAACGCGGACCAGAGTCGGGACTAAACGCGGACCAGAGTCGGGACTAAACGCGGACCAGAGTCGGGACTAAACGCGGACCAGAGTCGGGACTAAACGCGGACCAGAGTCGGGACTAAACGCGGACCAGAGTCGGGACTAAACGCGGACCAGAGTCGGGACTAAACGCGGACCAGAGTCGGGACTAAACGCGGACCAGAGTCGGGACTAAACGCGGACCAGAGTCGGGACTAAACGCGGACCAGAGTCGGGACTAAACGCGGACCAGAGTCGGGACTAAACGCGGACCAGAGTCGGGACTAAACGCAGACCAGAGTCGGGACTAAACATGGACCAGAGTCAGGACTAAACATGGACCAGAGTCAGGACTAAACATAGGGAATTAGAGTTTCAATTTCAGAATCTAGAAGAGTCTGTGAGACAGGCCTCTACTCTGACTGTGTTTAGATTGGGACAGTCCTTTTTAGATGTGCTTGTGACTGTTTTTAACTTAGATTTTAAGTTTTCATGCTTATTGTTTTTATTTTTATCTTTATTAATTAGTTTTAAGCAAATTACCAGCCCCAACACTAAGATGTATATCTTGTCTATCTGTTCTTGTCCCAGCTGTAACAGTCACTTTGTCCATGTCCATGTTGTGTAGGAGCTTCACCGGCACATAGAAACTGGCCTGGGGAAGAACATGTCCCATCGCTGCTCCACCTCCATCGACTCTGCACTACAAGCCACACAGACGGACATGATCGGTAAGCTGCTCCTCTTCAATCCAACCCAACTTTATTTATATCGCGCTTTGAAAACAACAAATATAGCGTAATAATCGTAACTTTGTTTTGGTGAAAGCAGTCGTTCAATCTGTCTCATGCACTTTAATCTGGGCTAAAAATCATTTTTTTCTTTCTGTGTGCCAGTGCTCTGTCTCCCTGTGTGTGTGCTTAATGCTGTGTTTTTGGACAGACGGTCTGAAGCCTCTGCTGCCTGGAGAAGTCCGGGAGCAGGTGGATAAGCTGGTTCCTCGCACTTGCTTCAGCCTCAGCTACGACCTGGCCTGTGACAAACTGTGCAGCGACTTCCAGGAGGACATCAGCTTCCACTTCTCTCTGGGATGGACCATGTTGGTGAAGCGCTTCCTGGGCCCTCAGAACACGCGGCGGGCCCTCACAGGCTACAGCGATCAGGTGAGATCCTGGCCTGGTTAGGCTCTATTGTCATCAGTCAGGATCGATTATATTTACTTTGGTGATATCGTGATTCAATAGGAACAAGCATACTATCATGAGCTGAGGGAGAGACTCTTGACTAACTGCTTTGCTATTTATTTATTTATTTTAATCAAATGTGGCTTAAGCAAAACCTGATAACGATGCAAAGATGCAAAGAGCAGCACACACAAGCAGAAGTTTCTCTTGTTCTGTAAGTCGATAAGTACTATGTGGCAGCTCTGTTGTTTCCTTTCTTAAAAAATATATGAGAGCCACGAAGGTTTTGATCACATTACAAGCTCTGTCTTGGGCTGGGTGCTTGAAATCATGTTATTCCTGACAGAGGAAGGGAAAGTATTGCTCCACAAAAGGCGTGAGATAAGCAGTGAGAGCTCAGAGTTGTGTTTTCTTTGTCAAACTAAATGATAAGAGTCTTTTTTGTTTAGGTCAGCTGTTTTTGTACCTTTTTGTGACATTTCTAGCCACCCATGTAGCAGTGCATTTTGGTTTGTCCCACGCAGGTCCCTCGGCCTTTGGCTCTGACCCCGGTGAACCCCAGCATGCCTCCTTTCCCCCAGAGCTCGGTCACTCAGGAAGAGCTGATGGTCTCCATGGTGACGGGCCTGGCCTCGCTCACTTCACGGACGTCCATGGGCGTGCTGGTCGTAGGCGGAGTGGTGAGTGTGTGTGTGTGTGGAGTAGAGACTTGGGACTTGACTTGATAAAGTGGACTAAGACTTGGGACTTGACTTGGACTTGAAGGTCAGTGACTCGAGACTTGACTAAGTTGAACATCAGTGACTTGAGATGACTTGATGCTTCTATTTAAAAAATACGTTTTGTGTAATTTTAAATGTACAGAAAACATGTCCCTCCTCATTTCTTTTTTTCTAACCAGAAATTTGTCTCAAATTGATAATTTATGAAAATCACTGAAACTGTAGAAATATAAAATGTATTTGGTAGTTTGACTTAAAGGATTGAAAAGAAATGAAAAGCAGAGGATTGTGGACTTGACTTGGACTTGTCTTTTTGACTTGGACTTGACTTGGACTTGTCTCTCTTTGACTTGACTTGGTCTTGTCTCTCTTTGACTTGGGACTTGTCTCTCTTTGACTTGGACTTGACTTGGACTTGTCTCTCTTTGACTTGGACTTGTCTCTCTTTGATTTGACTTGGACTTGTCTCTTTGACTTGACTTGGACTTGTCTCTCTTTGACCTGACTTGGACTTGTCTCTTTGACTTGACTTGGACTTGTCTCTCTTTGACTTTGACTTGTCTTGGACTTGTCTCTCTTTGATTTGACTTGGACTTGTCTCTCTTTGACTTGGCTTGGACTTGTCTCTCTTTGACTTGAAACTTGTCTCTCTTTGACTTGACTTGGACTTGTCTCTCTTTGACTTTGACTTGACTTGGACTTGTCTCTCTTTGACTTGACTTGGACTTGTCTCTCTTTGATTTGACTTGGACTTGTCTCTCTTTGACTTGACTTGGACTTGTCTCTCTTTGATTGACTTGGACTTGTCTCTCTTTGACTTGACTTGGACTTGTCTCTCTTTGACTTGACTTGGACTTGTCTCTCTTTGATTGACTTGGACTTGTCTCTCTTTGACTTGACTTGGACTTGTCTCTCTTTGACTTGACTTGGACTTGTCTCTCTTTGACTTGACTTGGACTTGTCTCTCTTTGACTTGACTTGGACCTGTCTCTCTTTGACTTGACTTGGACTTGTCTCTCTTTGATTTGACTTGGACTTGTCTCTCTTTGACTTGACTTGGACTTGTCTCTCTTTGACTTGACTTGGACTTGTCTCTCTTTGACTTGACTTGGACTTGTCTCTCTTTGACTTGACTTGGACTTGTCTCTCTTTGACTTGACTTGGACCTGTCTCTCTTTGACTTGACTTGGACCTGTCTCTCTTTGATTTGACTTGGACTTGTCTCTCTTTGACTTGACTTGGACTTGTCTCTCTTTGACTTTGACTTGACTTGGACTTGTCTCTCTTTGACTTGACTTGGACTTGTCTCTCTTTGACTTTGACTTGACTTGGACTTGTCTCTCTTTGACTTGGACTTGTCTCTCTTTGACTTGACTTGGACTTGTCTCTCTTTGACTTGACTTGGACTTGTCTCTCTTTGACTTTGACTTGACTTGGACTTGTCTCTCTTGACTTTGACTTGTCTCTCTTTGATTTGACTTGGACTTGTCTCTCTTTGACTTGACTTGGGCTTGTCTCTCTTTGACTTGACTTTGACTTGTCTCTCTTTGATTTGACTTGGACTTGTCTCTCTTTGACTTGACTTGGACAGACAGTCAAACAGCAGTGAGTGTGTGTCTCTGTGTGGGCCACTGCTCTAACCTCTACAGACTCTCTGTCAGCCCCAGGACCTCGCGCCCCCACCAACCAGTATTTTAGTACATTCTTGGAACTGTTTTATTGCTTGACACTACCACAATCATGAAGACAAGGCAAATGTATTTCTAACGCACAACTCATACACAAAGCAATTCAAAGTGCTTTACGAGGGAGGATTAGATGCATTAAAGTTACAAGACAAAACAAAACAACATGATTAAAAAATAAAAATAATCAGCATTTGTGTGACTCACTTATTGTTCATCTTGTTTTTTATGGAAGCAAACATTAGAGCATAGAGGAGGACCACCATAGTTTCCTCTGATGCTAGAAACACTTGTCCATGATCGACTTATCCCTCTTACACTGTAAAAAAATACAAGGAAGTTTAACTTAAAAATGTAAGTACAATATCTGGCCATACAATATCTGTTTTTCTTTCTTTCATCTTTCTCTCTCTCCTCTGTCTTGCTTTATCTCTTTGTCTCTCTCTTCTTTCTCTTTCCCCTAACGCTCTCCCTTTCTCTCTCTCTCTCTCTCTCTCTCTCTCTCTCTCTCTGTCACTCCCTCTCTCTTTTCATTTCTCTTCTCTACCTCTTCTCTCTCTTTCCCTCTCTCGCCCCCTCTCTTCCTTCTCTCTCTCCTTCTTCGCTCTCTCTCCTTTTCTCTCTCCATCTCTCTATTTTTCCTCTTTCTCTCTGTCTTCTCTTTCTTTCTCGCTCTCTCTCTTCTCTTCTTTCTCTTTCTCTCTTCTCCCTCTTCTCTTCTTTCTCTTTCTCGCTCTCTTCTTTTCTCTCTCTCCCTTCTCTTCTCTCCTCTCTCTCTTCTCTCATCTCTCTTCTCTCTCTCTTTCTTCTCTTCTTTCTCTTTCTCTCTTCTCCCTCTTCTCTTTCTCTTTCTCGCTCTCTTTTCTCTCCTCCCTTCTCTTCTCTCCTCTCTCTCTCTTCTCTTCTCTCTCTTCTCTTCTTTCTCTCTCTCTTCTCTCATCTCTCTCTCTTTCTTCTCTTCTTTCTCTCTTCTCTCTCCCCTCTTCCTCCTCTTTCTTCTCTTCTTCTTGCTCTTTCTCTCTCTTCTCTCTCTCTCCTCTTCTTTCTCTTTCTTTCTCTCTCTCTCTCTTTTTCTCCCCCCCCCCCCCCCCCCTCTCTCCCCCAAGATTTAAGTAAATTTAACTAATTTATTAGCCTCGTGTTTTTGTCACAATATGAAAATCCTAATATTGAAAATCAGACACTATGCTGACTATCTAGACTAGATGGTTATCGATGTGAATAAAAATGAATAGAAACTGGACAAACTGTTGCCTGTTGTTTTAGAATGATTGTGAGTTTTATTAGACCCAGTACAAGTATTCAAAAGCACTCCTCATTTCCCAAATCAAGAGCTACTTCCTCTCTTCTGACTGGTTAACACGTTGTCCGCTCTGATTGGTCACAGATCTGGAAGGCCGTGGGCTGGCGTCTGATTGCACTGTCCATGGGTCTGTACGGCCTGCTGTACGTCTACGAGCGACTCACCTGGACCACCAAGGCTAAAGAGAGAGCCTTCAAGAGGCAGTTTGTGGACTACGCCAGTGAGAAGCTCCAGCTCATCGTCAGCTACACTGGCTCCAACTGCAGCCACCAAGTCCAGCAGTGAGTCTGAGTTTATTACCCCAGTGAGCGTGCTCAGGTAGTATTTACATAATACAACAGAAAAGGTAAGAGGTAAAGTGTTCAATAGGCCCTTTCATGCTGCGACTGGCTAGTTGTGGTTTGCAAATACCTGTGGATAGTTTCATATAATTTCATTCATTTCTTTTGCCAAGATGCACTAAAATGAATCAATATTTAAAGATCAAAAAAAGCAGAGAGCAGATTTCAACTAGATTTCAACCTGCAGCGAGTTCAATCCTTCACATACGAGGGAAAAAGCTTCTCAATGAAGCCGTGTCACAGAGCAGAGGCGGGGTTAACGCAAACTGACCAATCAGAACAACTAAGCTGCGGACTTCAGACAAGAGGAAACGTCAATCATGAAGCGAAATATACGGGTAATAAAATCACAGAAGTTACACTGAAGAGTTTATTTAAATGTCCTGCATGGATATAATAGACTAAAGCGTTTTTATTTAAAGATGGCTCAATTTGTTGAGTTCTTTTACCTTTAATAATTATATGAAATAGGCTTCAGGTTAACATTAGCTTTGAGACACAAACAACACATTTTATTAGCAAATGGGTTTCCTTGGTGAAATATTTACCTCTTGTGTGAAGGTTTTATCATGCTGCAAATTGTTATCTGGCTGTAACTTCTTGTTTGCTTTGTGTCGATTAAGTATTTCATTATTTCAGGGCGTTCCCACTTATTCTCCAAAGAGAAAAACAAACTATCCACAAGGTATTTTCAAACCCAAACTAGCCGCACCACAGCTGAAAAAGGCCCTACAGGCATCCACAAAAACAAAACTTAAATGACCACTGTAGTATCAAAAAGAGAAAAGTACTTTATTTTTATTTTATCATATGTGCCAAATTGATAATACATTTCATGAAATATTACATGTAATTAGACTTTGCTATAAGAATAGTCTTTTAGGCTTTAACTAGGCCAAGCTTGTTCTCACTTATGAATCAGAAGATAAAACTACAACATTTGTTTGTGCTCCAAAGACTCCGAAACTGTTTCCATGTGAATTAGTCAGGACAGATCCATAGTCCTAAATGTTCCACTTGCTCATAGTTAGTGTTATTGAATCCAAAATGTCCTCCGTGCCTTCCCCTTTGTAAATCCCGTGTCTCTTGTGTGTTTGTAGGGAGTTGGCTGGTATGTTTGCTCAGCTCTGTCAGCAGGTGGACGTGACGCGGCAGAACCTGGAAGATGAAATCAATGACATGAATCAGAAGATTGAGCAGCTGGACAGTCTGCAGAGCAAAGCCAAGCTGCTGAGGTAAGTCTGTTTTTCTTAAATCTCTAGTTTGAGACATTTCTGCAGTGATTATTAATACTGTAGCACAAACTTATTGTTCACAGTACACATTCATACAAAGACTGTGGAAAAAAACTGAATATACGGTAAATGGCCCATTGCTTGTACTGTTCCTAAGATAGACTCATATTCAAAGGCGTGCTGGCTAATCGGGAGAGTCGGGACGTTTCCTGGAGGGTCGTTACTTTTGAGCCGATGGCCTCTGGGGCAAATGTGCTCAGTGATAATGAAGGGCGGGACCAGCTGCTGCCCCAAGTCTATGATGGGATTCACAACACAGACTCTTGATACATTTTGGAACTTAAAACATGTTCCACATCCCATAAGACTTTGCTTGAGTAAATTTGTTGTTCATGCTCTTGAGTTATGAGCAAGATCTTCTGATGAACAAATATTTCTGCAGATTTAAATGTGCAAATCACTGTTGTAAAGCATCAGACGTGTGTGAATGAGTGCACTCATACATGGTCCTAAATGGAGAAGGGGATGTTTGGGAGGTGGAGTAGAGAAAAGAGGGATTTTCAGTCAAAGTCACTTTCCGCCTTACTGCGCATGCGTTATGCGCCTTATGTTATCTTCTCTCCATCCCCTTAGCTGGAGAAAATTCTTTGAATAAAACAACAAAACGGGACGAGAGCAGCTGTTTGGATCGGGTCGGAACCGGTCTCCTGAAGCTTGAGACAGTGTTTTTCCTCGTCGTTTTTTCACCTGAATGTAACTTTTGTAGGGCCGTATGGTTGAAATTCATCCACACATGTTAACTTAGTAGTAGAACTTTAGTTTTCGTAAAGTTATAAACTCTTGTAGTTACTGACAACAAAGCTTTTTCAACTTGTTTCCACTGTTTGTGTCTATGAGCAGAAAGCGCGCGCATCGCCCGTGTTGATAAACAAAAAATCCCTCTATAGGGTTAAAGATAAAATCATAAAACATCAAGCGAGAGGACATGAGTAACACTCACACGTGGGGGCAGAAAATGCAATAAATCCAAAGCACATTTCTCAATCACCTGATCTACCAAGACATGGAGTGGGCCAATCCAAAACCTAAAATTGCCTGTCTGAAAAATTATCCCAGCACACCACTGCTAATATTGTTTTCATGGCCGAGGTTTTGAGGCCCAGATTCATGGTTCTGAAGTCAGGTAGGAGGCTGATATGAAAACTATTGAGTTAGATAATCACAGGAATAGCAGGCTCAAACAGGAAAACAGTAGCATTTCACAGACACAACTTTAGCGGTGTTTGTGATGAGGAAGCAAGTTTGAATATTTAATAACTGTAAAAGTACATTTTGCATATAATGTGCACTTCTAATACATTGTTTTAGGCCAATGTTCATTTCACCTGGAGCAAAATGGAGAACAAACTATTTTGGTTATCGATGAGATGGTCGATTATTCTTTCCATTAATCAATTAGTTGTTTAGAACGTAGGAGTAAAGTGATTTTGAGTAGGATCTGACTCTTTTAAGACAAGATAAATAAAATATGTTTTACTTAGAATAAGGAAATGATCAGCATGTCTCACAAAAAAACAGAAAAAAAAGTCACATCACTTCAAAAAAGTGTAAGTATAAAACCAGCTAACGATTATTCGATAGATGCCAAGTATTTAAATAATTGGAAAAGTCCACTCCTAACGTGTGCCGTTGTCTGTCCTCAGGAACAAGGCTGGCTGGCTGGACAGTGAGCTCAACATGTTCATCCAGCAGTACCTTCAACAAAGCAAGTGAAGCCCGCTGCCACTGCTCCACACGGACACAAAGTAGTCCAGGCGCAGTCCCAGACTAGACCCCCGGAAACGCACCAGAACCAGAGGAGGAAATGAGATGAAGTTATGAATCTTCAACTATTTATTTATATTGCCAGCCAGCGAAAATGGCTCTAAAGATTCAGAAGGATTTTCAAAGTACAAATCTGGGGTTCTAGTACATTTATGATGTGCAGGTAATTAAGCAGTTACCTGCAAGTTGTATATGTTTTGCACATAGCTAGTGTTTACACGTATGATTTCTTTCAAGCACTGGCTTTAGAACTGCTTTTCCAAATGGATGATAGAAGCAGGGTTTGCTCATCCTGAAATGCAACATGGCAACGTGACACTCTCTCTCTCTCTCTGTGTGTGTAACATAACATCACACCATTCTAGTTTAAAATAGAGCTGCTGGACCTAGTATACTGTATACAGATCTTCACAATTACAGAGCCTAGTCACATGAAAACACTATGGGACTTTACACTGCACCATGAAGTATCTAAAAGATCATTTCACACATTTTCTATTTAGTGCTTAGAGCAGTGGTTCCCAACCTTTTTTCCTCGAAGCCCCCCCTGACTGAACAGGAGACTT